>JAPWTK010000109.1:710000-757500 GCA_029963805.1 Aromia moschata
ATAAGTAATGTCGAGAAATTCGCGGTTCCTAACAAGACCTGCTTAAGAGGAAGTAGGTAGTAGGGAGTGATTATTAAAGCTTACCAGAAAATCTTGGAAACGTCTTGCAAAATATTTGCGAAATATTTTTTTCTTGAATTACCAAATAGATACAGTCTTTTCATTCTTGTTACATTTTCGAAATCTGTTAAAGTTATTGGAATTCTAATTTGAATTTCATACCAGTATTTCGTTTCTGATATTTTATAACAGGTTTAAGTTATAATAAGTTTTTTTACTTCACTTGATAACTTGGAAAAAAAATCGCAAATATATTACAATCCTTACCGCGATTTTCTGGTGAGCAAGCCTTTTTTTCAAAATTTTTGTTGCAAGTTTCATTTGAGGTTTTTTTTGCTTTTATAGTTCTATTTGGGTGCAGTCACTCCCCAAAATATGATGTGGGTCAACATATGTTTTGTTAAGAAAATACGAGAATTTTTAATTCCTCCAGATATCCCCGCTACCTACTTTTCCATAAGGTTCTGTTAGAGTCCGGGATTTCTCGACTCCAGTAATAATTATTAGTAACGCCCATTAATTCGCGAATGTTATTCGCGTATATTATAGTTTTATATCGATTTATCGATACTTTTTTGATATTGTTTACATCTGCTTGTTATTACAATAGTTTTATTTGTCAGACTCGTATAGGTGTAACCAATCCAGTTGATATTTTTAAGCGTTTATCGATGTTATCTGATGTTTTATTGCATCGTATAATTTTAAATCATACTGCGAATATCTTAATTTTTTAAGAAGGTTTCATTTTATGCAGCTTTCGCAAGATTTATTTATAAAAATATAGCATCCATAATTAACCTTCTGGTTTAGTTTGATATGTCGTAATTAACATTATCATTTTATGTAACTACTGGAAAGTTATCTAACAATAATAATATTAATTATTACCTAACGTGGGTAGGTGAAATTTTCTATTTTTTTTTTTTAATTTTTCCAATATAGGTAACTGTAAATTCCTTAATTCCATCACCTACTCTAGATGAAAATTCGTATTTTTTTTTCGCGGGAACTAACAATATATAAATTAGTATCATATTATAACCATATGGGTTATATTATGATACGTTAACTATTATATTTAAAATATCTTTATGGGTTTTTGTATAATGTTGAAGTATGTAAAGTACTGCGTCGCAAAATTACATTGAGGTTGTAGGCTAGAGTTGTTATGATTAGGGTCCAAAAGTGTGCTACAACGCAGGGTCCATATTTAAAAAAAAACGTCTAATGTGCATGTTGTCGACCACGTTCCACGAAAGGCTACATGCGCAAAACATTATGCACAAATCAAACCAAAATTCCTTTTTTCTAATACTACCAGTAATATTTTGTTGATGGATATTCGAATCTAAATGTCTTTCACACTCTCGGCGTCTACTAAATATATATTGACGATTGCAAGGAATACATAAAATATGTGATCCGTCTATTGTAAAATTCTCGTCATTTTCGTGCCAGTATTGCAAAATCCACACAAAATCAGAAAATATGTAAATATACAACACGAACTCATAAGTTAGTCACTCACGACACAAAATTATTTTGAACTCGGCGTTCTACCGTCTATCCGCTCGCATCGAACTAATGTAAAACACTGCGGAATCGGCGCACACCTGGTTAAGATGCATTCAAGTATCCGGACTACCCGCACGGGAGTGGGGTACTAGAGTCCCAGTGCACGTTACTAGGCACTGTCAGTGGCGTACGTGTGCACGGGCAAGAAATACACTCGTATATAATAATTATATACGAGTGTATTTCGTCACGGATCGTGTGCAAAAAACGTTCATCGATTGGTCAGTTTTGGAAACGATAGTGTGCGTTTGACTCAAGTACAGGGTGTTCCGTGGTGAACGTTTTAGGAGAACTATAGACATCCAAAAAAAAAACGTCATTAAAGTTGGCCGAGAAAAAAAAACATTTCTATTCTTAATCGAATGTATAACCTTATTTACTTGTCAGACTGTCACATTATATGACAGCCATTGTTTATTTTACAAATTGTGACAGTCACTATATATCAATCAGAATTGAAAGAAATATCAATCGAGATTGATTGTACAGGGTTTGTCCGGAAAGTAATGTCAGTGAGCTTTGAAAAAATGGTTTTTATTGGTTCTATGTGTACAAATCTTTAGAAACTTTCAAAATACATTCCTTCTGCGTCCACACATCGGTTCCAGCGGGTCTTCCACGCATCAAAAGCCGCACGGCAGTCGTTTTCCGGAATCGCCTTTAAAGCGTCGGTGCAAGCCTTCTGAATGTTTTTCACCGACCCGAAATGCTATCCTATCATTGGGGTTTTGAGGCGCGGAAACAGAAAAAAGTCTGGGGGGGCCACATCGGGGCTGTAGGGAGGCTGGGGAACAACGGTGGTGCCTGCCTTGACGAGGTAATCGGCCACGAGGAAGCAGGTGTGCGAAGGCGCATTGTCGTGGTGAAGCTTCCAGGACAATTGAGATGTCTGGGCGGACACGATTCACCCTGCGTTTCAGCCGCTTCAGCACCTCGACGTAAAACTTTCCAGTTACGGTTGTCCCCTGCGGAAGGAACTCATGATGGACCAATCCCCGGCAATCAAAAAAGACAATCAGCATTGTCTTGATATTTGATCTGGACATCCTGGCTTTCTTGGGGCGAGGGGAGTTCGACGTGTGCCATTCCGTACTTTGCCTCTTCGTCTCCGGATCGTATTCAAAGACCCAACTTTCGTCCCCGGTAATGACGTTATCAAGGAAAGCGGGGTTGTCTTCGCAGGTGTCTAAAAGTTCTTGGCAGGTTTCGACGCGCCTCGCTTTTTGATCGTCCGTTAGCACTTTTGGCACGAGCTTCGCGCACACCTTCCTCATTCCTAAAGACTCCGACACAATTTCGTGAACAATGGTTTTCGTAATTTCTAATGTTTCGGAAATTAAACGGACACTTAGACGACGGTCAGTGTTTAACAAGTCACGCACACGTTTCACATTGTCGTCGGTACTGGAGGTTGATGGCCGTCCAGAGCGGTTCTCGTCGTTGACATCTTCCCGACCTTCTGCGAAGGCCTTGTGCCACCGGAAAATTTGCCTGTCCGAAAGACAATCGACGCCGAAAGCCTTCTTCAACATTGGAATGGTTTCCGCAGCACTCTTCTCCAGTTTCACACAAAACTTGATCGCCATCCGTTGCTCAAGCGAACGTTGCATTTTTCTTGCACCGGGTCACTGTAACGACTCTCAAAGAACGAGTGATGCGACCGCTACAACGACCGGTAGCCAACTGACGCTTGTTGGATCTTGTTGCCAGATCCCCCCCACCACAATCCCAGCACGTAAAGCGCGGGCTGGCGCGTACAGTTTCGGGAAAAAAAATTCACTGACATTACTTTCCGGACAAACCCTGTATATCTCGATTTTATCTCATATCTCCTCACACCAGGACGACTCGTTTTGAATTCCTGCACAATTGTAAGAAATGTTTCAGCTAATAAGACGAGAAAAAAACGAAGGAAACAATAATTTAAAGCATTGTGGCTTGAAAATTGTTTTAATGTTTTAAAATACATAGGATCTATGCATTCATATTTTGTCATAGGTCATGGACTCATCAAGATAACTTTGCGCCGGCTCAAAGTTAGCAGGATAATGCAACTTTAAACCGGTTCAAAGTTACCCGAAAAGGGTGCAGATAACTTTTAATTAAAGCCTTAAAAATATTTATAGATTGTGAAATTCTGACCCAGATAATTATTAAATAAACGCATGCAATTTACGTTTAAAATTTACACAAACATTTCAACACTTACCTAAATGTTTTATTGGCAACTTTGGTAAACGAAGCTTTACCGCCACAAAACTATTTAGTAACCGTCAACCATAGTGGCGTCATCTACAGAGTAACACTTCAACTATACCTATAAACACAAATTGAAAATGCCATGGAAATGAATTTCCAAAAAAAACGTCATCAACTCTGGCTATGAACGAGAGAGATGGAAATAGCGGTCATGTCTAAGCTTTTCGGTTATGTCAAACTTTTGACAAGTGACTGTCACAATTTGTAAAATAAACAATGGCTGTCATATGATGTGACAGTCTTGACAAATAAATAAGGTTATAAATTCGATTAAGAATAGAAATACGTCTTTTTTTCTCGGCCAACTTTGATGACGTTTTTTTTTGGATGTCTATACGTAACACTTGATTAGGATAATAATTATACATGTGACACAAGCGTCTTAAAATTTGAAATGTATTCTAAAGGTGTTATAATGAATATTTTAAAGAAATAATTAATTGACATGAAAGATAACGAACTAGCAGTTTGTTGGCTGTAACAAGATCCGCACATGGATATGTATTTGTGGAGGCAGTTGGACGTTAGTCGAACATCGGTGTAACGTATTAAAAAACACACATTTCATCCTTTTCATATTCAGTTCCTCTAGGAATTAAACAATCGTGATTATGAAAAACGGCTTTTGACAAAACAAGCCTTTCTTTAACTTTGTGGTTTTTGGTGACGAAGCCACTTTATATAAAAATGGGAACGTTAATATCTAGGCATAATTTTCGTTAATATATCATGGAAAAACCGTTGTTTATCAAACCACATAACTAGACCCGGTGGCTATTATATATTTTTTTTTGGGCATTGTAGGTCTTGTTAAATACAAGAGCTTCTACATTGCACTGATCAGAACAAAATCTAAGGATAAGATCTCAAGATATAAGGATTCAATCATAATTCAAAAATATTTTTTTTAATTTTCGTCTATCAATCAAAATTTAAGCACTTAGCAGTCTTAGCACTCAATATTTTTTGTAACTCGTGCGGATAAATAAATAAGAGGTTATGATTTGTTGAAAGCAGATAGATACCTAAATGTACCCATATTATTCAGGTGGGGTGTTCCTGTGGGTTTTAGAGATTGTTTGAATGTAGTGGAAAAAAAAAATAATTGTACGGCAGATACATATATATGTGGCTTTGATTAACAAACACGGGGAATTTCGGTGCACTTGAGTAAAAATATAATCACTTTACCGCAGTCTCCGTTCCCTATTACATATGTACTTGTTTTAAACATTTTTACTTCGGAGCCAACACAAAACCTGATTTCTGTAGAATACACTGCTTCTGCCAAAAACAGAAAGCATGTATTGTGCCCGAGTGGCCGAAGATAGCTCAAAATAACAAAAGGAGTGCAAGTATACCATTCGTAGGAACTGGTAATACTTGCCGTTGTTTGTTCTTTAACACATTTTAAAATAGTTACCCATTGTAAACTTTAATAAACAGAGATCTAATTTCACGCATTGGCAGATGGTAGCTCACCATGCAAGAATTTGACATCGACCTAGAGTATGGACCAAGGACAAAAATGACTTACATAGCTGCTCTTACTTGGCACTTGCTACCCGATGACTCCTAACGACACCATTATGGAAATCGACATGCTTTAGGCTTCACGTTAATGTGACAAGATGATTGGGTGCTGGCAGCATAAAGATATTAATTTCTGTCCATGAGGAATTATGTATAGAATTGCATTGAGTCGGGTTTGGCTTAAATAAAGTTAAATATTTACGCGCTCCTGATCCAACTTGCATAGGTATCAAGAGAGCACTCTGTACTACGGCTACCCCTCGACTAACTTCTTGAACTAATAAATAAAGCCGGCAGATCCGGGCGGCGGGCCATAACCATACGCGTCATACTACTTACTACTTGTATGTGCAAAAACAAAATTCATGAAAACAATAAATTGTTGCAATTTAGAAAGAGATGTGTTAAACTTACCCTGTTATTTACGTTCAGATATGGCCCGTTGAGATGGCCCTCCGCCCGGATCTACCGGCTTTAGTAATAAAGGATATTCAGCAGCAGTGTCCTGCAATAAGTAAATAGATACAGTGTCCCTTAAAGAATATATCTAATGCACTTTGTTCTGTTAAATAAATAAAGAATGTTATACCTAAAGCATTTAGGCATATAAATAAGAAATATAACCTAACCTAATCCAACCAATCAAAACATGACAAAAACTAATGAATGAAACTTAAACCAAACAAAATATAGAGACATCCAAAAAAAACGTAATCAACTCTGGCTATGAACGAGAGAGATGGAAATAGCGGTCATGTCTAAGCTTTTCGGTTATGTCAAACTTTTGACAAGTGACTGTCACAATTTGTTAAATAAACAATGGCTGTCATATGATATGACAGTCTTGACAAGTAAATAAGGTTATAAATTCGATTAAGAATAGAAATACGTCTTTTTTTCTCGGCCAATTTGATGACGTTTTTTTTGGATGTCTATATAAAAAACTTACTCTTAATCAAATGAACACGATTATATGTATTACTTCCATGTTTATAACAAATAACGAAAGTTACTGATATATGTACATAATAGATATATTATTATTTTCTGCTAAATTACAAATTAGTACCTAGTTGGGTTTCTTATCTAGATTTCCGCGGAACACTGTCGTAGAACATTCCTTTTAATTCCTTATTGTTTTGTCAATCGTATGTATTAAACAGAAAAAATGGTACAGAATTATTTATTTCCACTTCGTTTTTGTAACAGAATAATCCTTGCGTTTTCAAATACAAAAATTAAATTTCTATCGCTGTTGACCTTGGCATCAAAAATCAATATTTAAAGTTCAAAGTCCAACAATCCGCAAAAAAAAAAAACAAAAATTCGCATAAAAATATCTATGAAGTTGTAGTTTGTCTCTAATGGTGGCACTTCACTTGGCGTAGCGTATTTGTGTTTGAGTATCGCTGTATTTGTCCAAATATTTAATGTATTCGCAAATATTCCAAACATGCCATCCACACATATATCAAAATCAAGAAGTCTAGAACTAAGGAGACCGAACTGCGGCTTTTCGCTGTATAACGCGACGGGCTCGAATATGTCCGCCTCCAGAGGCGCTGTAAACAGTTGTGTACTCTGGTTGCTACGGTATGTAAACAGATATCTATACGTATACCGTGGTTCTGTACTAATCTGTGTGCATTAGAGGTTAGAGTCCGTGTGAATGTCCGTGGTGCGAATACATTTGACAGACGCTCGACATTTTTCGTTAATTTGTTGTTGTTGAATATTATATTGAATCTACACAAGTAATGTCTGCAATTACAAATTTTCGCAATGATCAATATGAAAATGTACTCAAAATATTTCATGTTACGTGCTTCAACGTTAACAATACAACAAAGGAAAATATTTCGTTTCATACATACATCAGTAATTTGAAATAATGTCTGGTTATTCGGACCGCTTCTTAAATCACACAATGCAACACAGCACTTTTGAACCATATTTATTTTTGTACATATTTTTGTTAAAGCCAAACGGCATGTAAGCACCCGCTTTGACAGCTTAATGATAAACGTCATATAAAACCATAGCATGGTTTTCTATGATAAACATTCACATGTGGACCGCTGACCGCTGCTCATCACGTGACTCGAGTACATTACTGTTTACATCACCTCCTGGAGGCGGACATATTTGATCCCTAGATACCGAACGAGTTCAGTCTCCTTAGTTCTAGTCTTCTTGATCAAAATACTCAAATATGCCAAATATGTTTGAAAATTCTGAACCAGTGAATACAGTGACACTGACGTGTTGACAGCGACAACACCTTATTACCTGAATGCTTCTTATTACCAATACATGTTAAATCTACATAAGTACAAAGTTACTAAAAGACCATGACGAACACGGCGCTGATGGAAACAAGTGTGGACGGTTACCGCAAACATTCGCCTTATTTGACTTCTTTGATGTGCGATTGAAAACCGACAAGTGGACGGAAACGCGTATTTGCTGTTAGCGCTATTCGCGTTATTTGTACAAATAAAGCAAATATAGCGAATAGCTTCTCTACACATCACCGTTTTTGGGCAAATACACGAATACGCTACGCCAAGTGAAGTGCCGCCATAAAATATTCAAGTATACACTCAACATCCACATTTCCGAACTTTTACGTTCCGCAGACTTCCACATTTCCGAACTCTCGTCACCTCGGGATTACCGAACTGCTGGCGCATGCGCAAAGGGTTCTTCTGGCTCATTCTAGTACTTTTCTTTGTTTTTCGAGGTTTTTATGCAAATGTAATACTTACAGACATGTGTACATGTTAATAAAAGAACGTTTTTCTAAACAAAAAAATGTCAGGTGCAAAGGAGAGAGTGATGCAGGTAATTATTTTGTAATTCAAAGTAAAGGTTTGTTTTATTGAACATTTTGTTGACGTAACCTATAATAATTTCAAACTGAAATGAAAAATGATGAGAAAATATGTATTTTTAAGAAAACCGTGATACAAAACAAACATTATTGTACTGTTTATTTGCAGAGAAAAGAGCCTGCTAAGAGGCTAACCTTGGAGCAAAAGTTGGATCTGATAAATCACGCAAAAAATGGTGTTAAAAATGTTGATCTATGTAAGATGTACAATATTTGTAAATCGTCAGTGGCAGAAATTCTTGGAAAAAAAGAAATTTACTTTGAAAAAAACTGAAAAAAAAGACGAAAATTGAGTGGACGGATTGACACAATAAAGTGTACCGGTACTTATGATACGCCATTTGAAAGAAATGTTTTTCACTGGTTTGTACAAAGAAGAACTCTTGTCTCAGGTGTGCTGCTGAGGGAGGGCGATTTCCTCTTTGCTGAATTCTGTGTCAATCGAAATGTTTGATAACAATCGCATTATTATGTACATTTTTTTTCTCATTTCAAATTTCGCAGTTTTTTGTCGTCAACCAATCAGCGACAAGTTCGGTTATGTGGAAGTACAAGTTCGGAAATATCGTGAGAAAAAGTTCGGAAATATCGTGAGTTCGGATATGTGGTTGTTGAGTGTATATGTAATTTTAGAGAAGTGAATGGTATCGCCATCTATCCACACTTGTGACACTAAAGCGACGAAGCTTGTTTCTGTCCATAAGAGTGGCGCATATGTATGTATATGTACATAATATATTATATAATAAATGCAGCGACGCCCAGATAACAGATAGGTTTCGACTTGCTTTATTTACGCTCGTAAATTTTAATGTTTCGTTACGAGACGAAGTCAGCACGGTCAGTCGACGCTATCACTCATTTAAAATGAGTTATTTAACTATTTTATTGTTTCATTCTCACTGTGACTCTAGCCTACTTTCTAAACAATCTTAAATACTAGTTTTTTTTTGTTTGGTTGGATTAGGTCCAGGAATAAATAACAACTATTAGATTTTTGCCAACGTTTCGGAGCTTTCGGAAAAAAAAATCGAATAGTTGTTATTTATTCCTGGACCTAATCCAACCAAACAAAAAAAAAACTAATAGAGAAGAAGGTCGCTAAATTCCCCACAGATATCTTAAATACTAGTCTTCACAAGTCAAAATCCGCCAAAGTCCGAAAATCGCCAAAAACGCCTCACGTAATTAATGGACGCCCCCTTACAGTATCACACTTTTGAAGAAACATTGAGCACAAGTCTAGATTATGGGAAACAAGGTTTTGATAAAATTTTTAGTTTTCTAGACTAATTAAAAGGTGCTGAACACGATGCAGTTGGTCCCGTATTACGACGACGCTTCGTTTTCGAGATACATAGGGGGCGCTTTTTTTCGCGGTCAAAGGTTAAAATCTGGGAAAACCGGTTTTTACCCAAGTGTAGTATAATATCTGCAACGTGGGCCACTTGTTTACAAACATGTTAATAAACACGTATCACGATGTATAATTGGCTAAATTTGCTACATAATGAGAGCCAGGCCATTGAGTTTTGCACGAGAGGAACTTTTCCCTGCTAAGAAAAATTGCTCTCAGTGTCGAAAAATACTTTTTCAAGCTTTTCTTAACATCATTAAGAACTCATCCTCTTAACAGCACCTGACCGGACACTTTTTTCTCTAATTTCAAAGTGTTACTGTGTGCATAATTTAATTTAAAAAAATTCCGGAACCACTGCCCTATGTTTTCAAGGGTGCTCTTTCGAATGGAAGTGGTTGCAAAATGAGTTGTATCATTGGAAAATTGGAGACGAAAAAAACGTGATTTTTTGATGACAAAAAGATTTTTGATCAAGTTTTTTTTGCTTTTACATTTTTATACATACCTAAAACCAAAAAAAAGGTGTCCATGACACCTAAACTAAAAGTTATTGGCCTTACGTTATTTTTAAATATTCTTGTTTAAACAAAATGGCGCCGGCTAAGAAACGCTTTTTTCAAACTTTCATATTTTTTTTTGTTTTTGACTAATAAAAATTGTATAAGAACAAATTTGTCTCAAAATCAGTCAAAGAATTCGCTTCAGGTTTTCAGATGTTTTTAACCACGTTTGGAAAATACGAATTTTTACGATTTCCTGAAAAATCAAAAATTTCATTTAAAAATTCTGAAAATATTTGAACGTATTCTTTCAAGCGTACACTTCCATTCGAAAGAGCACCCTTGAAAACATAGGGGACAGTGGTTCCGGAAATTTTTTTCAATTAAATTATGCACACAGTAACACTTTGAAATTAGAGAACAAAAAGTGTCCGGTCAGGCGCTAATGGGTTAATTAGATTATTTTAGGTTATGTTCGATTAGGTTAGGTTGAAACTTTTCATTCTTTTTTTAGGTTTTAATTAACTTTTTTTAGTTTAGGTTAGGTTAGGTTAAATTACGTCAATGGGTTAGGTTATGTTGTGGCGCACTTTGCCCAGTGAAAACCAGCTTTGCACGCTCCGTAACCTAAAAACCCGAAATATCCCTTCTCAGCACCTCCTAATTAGCCTAGATTAACTAAAATTTTGTCAAAACTATGTTTCCCATAATCTAGACTGATATCCATTGGCCGGCAAGATCGCCTGATCTCACCAAGTTGGATTTCTTCTTATGAGGCGTCGTAAAATTCAGGTATGTAGACTAACCCCTACTACCAAAGAGGATATGAAAATTTCTGAAGTATTTAGTAGAAACTTTAAACTATGAGTAGAGCATTTGAACAGCGTTTGCTGTTGTGCATTAACAAACATGCTGCCATTAATCTTCCGCCGCAGATTAACTATAGCGCATAATGGCTATACCATAATATACAGTTTGTGTAAAGCCGACATCGGCCAGTTATGAAAAAGGACAAACAGAAGTGAGACGACAGATAAGAAGCAACCACACACGCATCGAAGGTAGTGAGGGAATAAGACCGGCCCTCTCACCACCTGTGCTTAGAACGAGAAGTGTAGCACTTGTCCTTTTCCACAACCGGCCAATGTCGGCTTTACACAAACTGTATACTATAGCATAATATCAAACCTCAATTGTTTTATTTTACTCTACTATGTATCCTCGTAGGATAGGATGTATAGGATACATAGTATCCTATACATCCTTCGACATCCATGTAGTGAAGTGGAAGTTTAATATTCATGATAAAATATTTAAAAAGTATTGGCTATTTTAAGTTTAAGCGAAAAAGAAATCTGTCTATTAACCTTTTTTGTGTACACGATAACTTGAGAACGCATTCAGATATCAACTTGAAATCTCGGCTATTCGATGTTAAGCCTAATCGGTTAAAGGGTTGGGGGATAAATGGGGTTAATACACTTTTTCTTTGTCTACAGGAAATTCGCAAACGATACAAGATAACATGCACTTCAAATTTGATTCACATGTACAACACAACACAATCTACTGATGTAAAGGTTTTTAGTTTAGTATGGTGGGGGTTTGAGGGGGTTAAAGGGGGTAACAAATAGGTTAAACAAACTGATTTAAGATTAATTGTAGTAATTTACACAGTGGATGGAGCTCCACCAAAAAAATCCTATTCTTCCTGGCTCTCCTCTCCCCTGTGGGTACGGGGGTAACTAAATCAAAATGTTAGGAATTTATTAAAGATTTGTAGAAACGTATATGTACGGCCAAGCTAAATCATAAATTACTTTTGATTTGGATGTTTTATAGTAGTTCGGTGTTTCGTGGAAAACGTCTAGTTTTTTGTTTCTACGCCGAAGATTCCAGTACCCACCCCAGGGTTATTTTGATTAGGCTGATGGTGTTATTCCCCCGGTATAGGTATATTTTAATGTGAATGGAGAAAGATATTCATGTGACGTGTCGTTTCATATGTTTTTGAAGTAGATGAATTCGAATATCACATTAATAAGCTCTACTCTTTTTATTTCTATGCTTATTTCCAATACGATACTTATGATCAATATGACATAGATTATAAGTTATTATACATACATTATACATATAGGTCATACAGGTTATAAGTCATATTGGTTATAAAATTCAGAATGATCATATCGGTCATAAGTGGGATCCGGAAATGTGCGCCATAACGCATGGGCGGCAGTATACAACTCTATATGATAATTAAAATATGAATCGTATTTTTAAGCGCCTTGTAAATTATATAGGCGTTTTCTTCCCGTGATCCGTACGCCACTGACCATTCCCGACAACCGCGGACTCGCGTATGTGCAGCAGTGCGAAGTCCCATTGCGGGAGAGCAGGATAGTTAAACACAGTTTAATACGCGATTAATAGCATTCCAAACCCTAGTCATTAGGGTCATATAGGTGATAAAAATCATAAATGTCGTATGGGTCATGAAGATCATATTGATCATAAAGGCCGTAAAGGTCTCAGAGGACTATCAGCTCATAAAAGTCATATATTCCAGGAAGTTTGTAAATGTTATAAAGGTTATTTGTTTTTAGAGATTTAGTCTGATTGATTATGGAAAAATCAGGTGTTTAATTAGTGAGTCCTTAGGCAGCGTTTTTTGTGTTCTTGTTTTATTTTTGACATTAGAGTTCGTTTTTATTAAAATTTGTTTCCACCTAAATGCATTTTTCCACTGTTTCTGATTACAAATGTAAACTCATTCCATAGCGCGCTAAAAAAAAAATAAGCAGCTGTTATTTAGGAAGTGGTAATTATCTTTGAATATACTACTAATTTAAGGTTAGGGAATACTTAACAAATTTTGAAGAGGAACAAATTTTGATTTTGTTGTATATTTTTGGCATATTTTGTATGTGTAGTCGGTATAATATTTTGTTGATTTAACCTTTAGTTTTTTAATCATTTTTAGTGAGATTAACTGTCTGTAGTGGGTATAGAATAAAGATTATCAAATTTATCGTTGAGGTCACAACTTGACTCACATGATATCGGCAAAATATTACATGTACATACGAAGATTGTTAAAATTTAATAGTGTATTCTGCATTATATACATAGTTTACATATGCGTTTGAATCGTGAAGTAAAAAAGTGTATAGTATAGTGTAAGTGTAAAATATATGCTTATTAGGGTTCTGAACATGTGATGCAACGCAGGGCCGGACTCGTAATCCATCATGTTATTGACGGAACATGATATATGAGAGATCAAAAAGACAGGAGTAAAAATGTGTTAATAATGTATGTACATATCTATTGCTTATGTCATTCATAAACACCGACTGTCCTCATTGCTTGAGAGTACATTGCCACGACCAGTAGTCTTTCTGCATTTATTCTCGTTAAACGTGAGCGATTTGGCCTGTTGTATATATATGATTTGTATATGGGTTGTAGAGGGTATGCCTGTTTTGATATATGGTTGTAGAGGGAAAATTATCGTTCCACATCTATTGAAGTTAAAGGTGCAAATTCAGAATAGTTTACATGGACAGAGGACGACACAACACGCACATTATTTTCACGAATTTCACACAGTTGATTGTATTACTAACAGTTTTTTGTTGTCGCTAATATCAGTACATTATTGTTTTTTTACATTTACAGATATACGTGTTACTACTATTTCTGTACTTTTAGCCACTGTTTGCAAAACCCGTTTATTAGTTATCAATATCGGGGGCATTAACGACCCTATTACCAAAATCTGTTGTTTCGTCCACTGTCAGCCTCAGACATTTATTACGCATGTCTTCTTTGATATTTCACATGACACAGTGGTGGTTGGTCATATTTCAGTTGTCCATATCTTGAAAATGGCCTAATGGGACCCACTTCACTTTTTAGGTGATGACTATAAACCTCTTGCAGAAAGGATTTATAGTGAAAAAACCGTCAGCAAAGTTTGCGAAAAAAATTTCAAAAAAAAACTGCAGCACACCCTGGGATCTCAGTAACGCGCTGTGGAATATTTGCAGTATATATTTTTTCATAATCTAGAAACAAATATAAGGAGAGGTTTTTCGATTTGTTACAAAATATTTTTTTTCAATCATGGCCATTTTAATTTTGTGAAACAAAATGTTCCTATAAAATTAAAATTAAAATGGCCATAACTTTTTGAAAAAAAAATATTTTGTAACAAATCGAAAAACCTCTCCTTATATTGGTTTCTAGATTATGAAAAAAAAATATACTGACCTCAAACTTTGCTGACGGTTTTTTTCACTATAAATCCTTTCTGTAAGAGGTGTATAGTCAGCACCTAAAAAGTGAAGTGGGTTCCATGCGTCGTTTTCAAGATATGGCTAACTGAAATATCACCAACCGCCTCTGGCATGACATCACGTTGATATGTCTTCTGTAAATATGTTTTACGCTATGTATGGCTACTAGGCAATGGGAAATCGGATACATATTTCGCAAAAAAATGTCTAAAGTAAATATTGTCGCCCATGTTCCACGCAAGGCTACAAGCGCAAACATTATGCACAAATCAAACCAAAATTCCTCTTTTCTAACCAGGTACACATATTTTTAATCTGAATGTCTTTTACACCCTCGGCGATCACGAAATTATATCGACGATTGCAAGGAATACATAAAATATGTGATCCGTCTATTGTAAGGTCCTTGTAATTTTCATTCATCGAAGTCTATTCACAAAAGGCCACAACTGTGTCATTTTTGCAGAAATCCGCATAAAACCAGGTAATATGAAAATACAGTACACGAATTCACGAGTGACTAACTCGCGACAAAAAATTGTTTGCAATGCGGCGGTCGACCCGTCTAAACCGCCGGCAGGTAGAACACTATCGGAATAGGTTGCCGTCTTACGGAGAAAGTGTATTACGCACGGACAGTGGCGTGGGTATCCAGGGGCAAGAAATATGTGCTTAAAAAATACGGTTTAATTATCATAGAGTTGTATAGTGCCGGCTCTGCTTGACAGTATACTTTCCCGGACCTTAATAATTATATCCTTCTAGTCAAATATCCGTATCTGTACCTAATTTAGTTCCATATTGATATGTACATACATATGTATGTACTATACCTATGTAAGTAATAATTAACACAAATAATTAACTTTAATACTTACACCTATTGTGTGCAGATAAGTAAATATTTTTCTCTATTTTGTGAAAGACTGTTTATATGTAGATACACAGTTAATTATTTATTGTGCATAAACATTGACTAATCAAGTTATTATGAAAAACATTGTACTTTGAACTATTTAAATGATTTAAATTTGTTTTTGCGTCAGTAGGAATATCCATTAATGCATCGACATACTTCTGTATACATATAAATGAGTGAATTCTAAATGGTGTGACAATAATTGTAAGATCTGAAGTTTTTAACTAATATGTATGTCATTCTTGGAAGCTTTCTTCTAATCTAAGGAAAAAATAAATTAGTCTTTTGTAAATCTTCTATTTGCATGGGAAATCTAAATAAAAAAATCGTAACAATTTGTTTATTTGTGATTTTTTGTAAATGACTGTAATGATAAATTTTTTTTTCATGTTCTTATTTTACTCTCCGAACAAAGGACTAAACTAGTCCTACGTAGAAGATTTGTACAGGGTGTATTTCCCACCCCATGTTCTCGTTATTTTTAGAATTACGAAATTATTTACAGGAATTACTTATTTTTTTCTGAAATTTTAGAATATACTACTAGTAAACTAGACAATATACAATATACAACTAGAAAAAAATTGAAACAAAAAATGTAGCGGCGTTTTATTTAACTTGTTTTTTTTTTTTTATGAAGGACTAAACTAGTCTTACGTACAAGATTTGTACAGGGTGTATTTCCCACCCCATTTTCTCCGTTATTTTTAGAGTTAATAGTTACAATTATTCATAGGAATTGCTTATTTTTTTCTGAAATTTCAGAGTATACCTGCTATCAGAAAACAAAAAAAAAATTGAAATAAAAATGTAGCGGTGTTTTTTTCACTTTTTTTTTAATGAAACAACTTGTATTTTTTGTTTGTTGAATTCCGTTTGTTCTTCTGATTACATAACATATGCTACCTTTTTGTCAATAGTTTTGAAAATAATTTATATATTTGTACCTACTAGTATCAACAATAAACAACATACTAAATACCTCGAATGTTTATAAAAGAAAACACTGAAATAAACTGTTATTCTTATATGTTTATGTGTTATATGTTTATTCTTATATGCTTAACTGTTATCTGCTAGTCTGTCATTTTACTTTATTGATTATTATCCTAATAATATAAATATTTCCCAAAACTGAGAATCATGATTATCATTACTGGTAATCATCATTATAAATAGTAAAGTTACAAAAATATGATACTGAATTAAATTAATAACGCTTAACGTATCGTTTCACTGATCTAAACAACAAACAGTTTTTACATATTTTATGTTTGGCAATAAAAAGTAATTATCTTCAGCTTACTTTAAATTACTCCGTAATTGCCGAGTATATTATCATTTTATATAATTTTTGCATAATCTTTCAGAAACCACTAGAAAGTTCATGTTACATCGTAAAGAAGAACAATCGGAATTGAATAAACAGGGTGTTCCATTTTAAAACATGATGTTAATTAAACAGCTGTTATATTTTTTCAGTTGCTTTTCTGAAATTTTAGAAAAAAAAAGTTACCTGTGTAAAGTGTATCCAGAGTCAACTGGAACAGCTAGAGAAAGAGCTTCTACAAGGAGTCCTCAATATTCTAGCGTTAGATAATGTTTGTATCCTTAGGTAATCGTTAGATACAGGTTAGTTTAAATGCATGCAAAAAATATGCGATGTTTTACAGACCCTACTAATACGAAATCCACGTGAACTTGACGGAGACATCACATAAAGTATGGGCGGGCCCATTATCTTCAAGCGTTTAATTGGTCATTGCTCTTTACTGTTTGGAGGTGACGTATCACGTGTATTGGTCATTTCACTCGTTGCTTTGTTTTTCTCTCAGATTTGCATGTTTGACTACTTAGTTGCATCGGGGCAGTGGCGTGACACTATTATATCTTTCCGAGCAAAGTTAGCAATTTGTTTCCTGAATAAAAGTTATTGTTAGTATTTAGGCCGTTATCGCAAATTGTGGCATGGCATTATTGTATCTTTCCGAACAAAGTTAGCAATTTGTTTCGTGATTAAAAACACAGGCCCACAAAAAAAAATATTTTTTTTGGCTATGGATAAGAACATAGTTTTTCCCTATATTTTTTGACGCTGAATCCAAATCCGGTGTCCTTTGAACCGTAGCACGTCAGGATCAAGGTCATTTCAAGGTCAAATCGCGAAATAAAGGCTTAAAAGAGAATAAACCCATATATCTATGTTTCTGGGATCGCTGAATTAGAATCTGATGTTATCACGCGACTTCGAAGAGCACTCCAAGGTCAAATCACTAAAAAACGCATTAATGAGGCAAAAGTTTGTATCTTTATGTTTTTAAAGTTGCTGAATCAAAATCTGAAACCCATGATAGAAGACCGTAAATGGTCTCATTTTCATCATGTACCTTAGGGTGTATTAGGAAAATGTGGTTAAGGATTTTCGGTTTCGTGAATGTATTGCTATTATTTGTTTAGGTAAAATATATCTAAGTCCGTGTATCCATGTACATTAGATGAGTTGATGCCAATTCTCGTAGCCACCTTACTGAATATCGTCTAACTACACAGTAATCATCTTATTGAAAATCAGCGACCCCAGAAACAAAGATATATGGGTTTATTCTCTTTTAAGCCTTTATTTCGCGATTTCACCTTGAAATGACCTTGATCCTGACGTCCTACGGTTCAACAGATACCGGATTTGGATTCAGCGACCCCAGAAACATAGATATATGGGTTTATTCTCTTTTAAGCCTTTATTTCGCGATTTGACTTTGAAATGACCTTGATCCTGACGTGCCACGGTTAAACGGACACCGGATTTGGATTCAGCGTCAAAAAATACAGGAAGACTATGTTCTTATCCATAGTCAATTTTTTTGTGGGCCTGTGAAATTATGGTTAGTATTTAGGACGTTATAACAAACTGTTGAAATGTTACATTGTTAGCATGGCTTATTGGAGGCCTTTTGATGTTACTGATGGTGAAAGAAACAATAATATTGAGTTGCATCCACAAACTCAAAAAAATAGTTTTAACATGTATTGTTTAAAGAGTGAAAATGCGCAATATTTTGAAAATACAACAAAACAAAACATGCTCGGACAACAGTATACGCGTGATTAGAGCGGGAGTTATTACTAGGCTTCGGAATATTTGCTGTCACGCGTGATAAAGTGCATAATATTTCCTGTATTCCCGCGAAGGCTGGAAAGTAACGTACTACTGCGCATACGCGGCATTACGCGGCCTCTGGAGAGTATTAGGGAAGGGGAAGGGGTCAATGCCGTATGTAGCACGGGAACGAAATACATACGTATATAATGTACAAAGCGCTTAAAAAATACGGTTTATACTTTCATTATCATAGCGTTTTATAGTGCCGAGCCCTGCGTTGTCGAACACATTTCCGGACCCTAGTTATTACTTATTATTACAGATCATAGTATTAAAAGGAAACGAGTAGAACAAAAATTTAAAAATATCGATGGGGCAGCTAAACACAATATTAATATTGTGTAAAAAAATATAGTATCTACCCTACCTCTTATCAAAGAGCAATTACAGGATTATCCTAATTATAAATACTAGGTATATATAGTCCTTCTATTTTTAATTGAAAATGATAAATACGCCTGGGGAACAAAAAAAGCGGTGCAACATTATGATTCCATGGGCGTGCATATATCTTTTATAAATTCGAAAATTGTGAAATATTTTTTTTCATTCAAATCAATATAGGAGATTAAAATTAGCCTGCATACAAAACTCTTAATATTTTTAATATTATTTGCTGTAAATAATGCTCATTTAGCCAGACAATCTCAAAAAATTGTCTGTTTTAATAAACCTAGCTAAAATACACGTCACTGGCGTCTTAAACAAGTTAGAATTCCAAATGTAAATCATTTTAACGACGTTGTAAAAATTTTATGGCACAGTGGACCGAATAAGTACTAGCAATGTATTAGATGCAAAGTAGTCTAATAGTCTAATGGATCGTTGACCGGTGTTACCGCCAGTGGTTTGCTCTGTGCCGCCAGCAGTTGGCCGGCCAGCACGTTGCCGGCTCTTCAAAATTTCCTTAAGTATATTAATATACATAAGTTGTTTTAATTTATAATTATTTTTTCAAGCAATTTTAAACGCTTTATTTTAATGCTAACTAATAAATTTATATCTATGTATTTTTTTAAAAATATTTCCAAACTAGCTTTCTAAGAACGTCACGAACTAACTTCAGTAAACACTGAAGTATGAATTATACTTGTATAGTGAGCTTAGCAATTTTAGAAAATATATCTGACAACCTTGCTTTCTTCTACCTATTTTCAATTTAGAATGGAAATAGAATACATCTTTGGAGACACTAACAAATATTTTAATAGTGTGGTTTTCAGTATAAAAAGGTAAATAAACCGATGACTATAATGGAATTCCGATGTATTGTTATACAAATGCAAGAATATTTGCGACAAATGAAAATATATGAAAATGAAAACTAGTACAGTAAAAAAATCTATTTATAAAATAAATCACATTCATTATACTTGAATTAATGCTTATTCTCTTTTTTGACGACGTATAGGCGTATAGTTATACTTATCTTATAACATTATAACAAAAATATGAGAGATAAGAAAAACTAAGTTTATGTATAGTCCTTCTAATTTTAATTGAAAATGATAAATACGCCTGGGGAACAAAAAAGCGGTGCAATTTTATAATTCCATAGGCGTGCTCGAATAATAACTTTTAGGGAGTAATAATAAGTAATTAACGTCGCTTTTATATCATGACTTTTTTTATTTACATACATACATATGTATATGTATGTAAATAAAAAAAGTCAGGATAATACATGTATGTATTATTTATATGTATTTGTATATTATACTAATGTTCATTTGGCCAGTAATATGTTTTAATTTTTTTGTACTTGCAAACAAGTAATGTTAAAAATATTTAAAAATGCGTCAGAACTAAACAAAAAGCCATCTTTTAATTAAAATATATTATTGCTCCGCAAGGATTATATTAGTTTACGTCTAAATAAGACGTAACAAAAACATTTCTGGTGAAATAAATATATAAATAAATCATTAATTCCAATAACGAAAATAAATTGTAAAATACAACCATGAAAAATGTAAATGAAAGTCGTAAAAACGTAATAAATAAACGAATAGAAGAAGGCGTCACGTAAAATCGAACCTAACCGACCGTAATCGAACGTAAAAGGTTCGATAGAATCATTTGCATTCGGACGCAGATTCGGATTCAGAATTATTTAATTGTATAATCACCGGGTTTACGGTAGGCGAGGGTATTCGGCTTCTTTATTTATCACACTACGAACGCAGTTTCTCCACAATTCTGTGTTATCTAATTCATCAGTTATCTTTCTCACGTTATTTACTACTGATGCACTTAACGTTGGTGACTGATTATATTTACGCAAACGATCTTTTACCGCCTCCCAAACCATTTCAATAGCATTGAATACGCAATAATATGGTGGCAATCTTGTAACAGTGTGACCGTGTATACTAGCGAGGTGATCTATGACATATTCATTCATATTAAAATTTTGCTCTTTTATTAATTCGAGTAACTTGCGCTTTACCGGAATCTTTTCAGGGATGTTCATATTTTTATTTCTCATGAATTTTATTTAAAATGCGCGAATGATACGGCGCGTTATCCATTACAATGACCAATTTGGGAGGGACATTCGGAAGCAGTTGTTCTGAAAACCATTTTTCAAATAAATTCGCGGTCATATCCTCATGGTAGTCAGCAGAAGACTGATATGTTTTTAGCGGACAGTAATAACGCATTTGGCACAAAACCGTTTTCACTTCCGGCGTGAAGTATTATAATCCGTTTTCCCCTTGAACACGGAGTATTTAACGCACATTTTGGAGAACTATCTACCCAGCCATACTTAACAACGTCATGTGTATCAAACCACGTTTCATTTAGATATATTTTATATGCCTATTTGATTCGCGATAGTGCCTAATTTTTTCCAAATATTCTACTCGAAGTATAACGATACGTCTTGATTCCATTATATTTTTTATATTTAAACCCAGAGTTTACTAAGATGCCACGTAATGTTTCTAGAGATTACTATAATCATGTAATTTTTGTTGAATTAATTCCAAAGTCGGGACTTTGTTTTCTTTATACGTATCATAAATTATTCGCCTAATTACGTCCCGCGTCGCCTCGTCGACATTTTTGAATTTTTGCTTTTTCTGATTTCGTAATTCAGAGTGATCCATAACAGTCCCAGCTTTAACAACGCGATAAATTGTGGATATTGAAATTTTAGTTAATTTATTAATTCGATTAATAATTTCAGTATCAGTCATTTTCTCATTTTCACGTTTTAGGCATTCATATATGTTTAAAATAATACGCTGACTTTGAGAATGTAAGTCTTTATTTTTTAATTCATCGTAGTCGACCGTTTCGACATTTTCGCTGGTTATATCTAAAGCTACGTCATTTTCATCCGTTTCGAAAGGTCTCCAGAAAACCATGATTATGAAAGAGGCATTGATTAAAAATATTATATATGACGCAAATAAAATAAAAGTGTATAATTTAAGCCTTTTTAAAACCTACTTCGCCGTTAATGGAACCAACAGAATTCAACACATCAAAACACTCATAAAAAACAATGTTTTTTTGTATACAGTCGGTCAAAGATAGCGTGGTTATAACCCGTGTTTTACCGCCAACGTACTGACCTCGGTCGACTGGGTCGAATACCGTGGAATGTCACGTGGCTACCAGCCGACCAATGGCGTGTAGGTTCCGCCCACTTCCCAACTCTGACAGTCATGTCAAACACGCGTGGATAGCGATACGGCATATATGGGTAACAGATCAGTATAGAAAGCGTATTTAGTTCCATACAAAGTAAACTGATGTATTCTTATCCTACCTCGTATAAGTACCTATTTTCAATTTAAAATGGAATAAGAGTACATATGTACATAAACATAACAAGTTATTCGAATAAATCATTTTAATAATTTTAAACAATTGTTGTTGTCAATATTATACTTTAATACTGCCGACAATATTAAAATAAAATAATTTGTAACGCGACCGGATCGGTCTTGTCGGCACTGTCTCCTCAGACACCAGCATTGCCGACTTTTTTCATCTGTTCTGATTTACTTTTTGTTCATATGTAAATTTTGTTCATAACTCTAATGGCGTAAAAGGAGGAGGGATTCTAGGAGGTGCTTTCTATTTAATTATCTTTTAACCGCATTTTTCATTGCATAAAAAACATTAATTTTTGACATTAAGCAGCGTTGACGTGATATCAGTTGACTAGCGTCAGTCAACTAGCGACGGTGGACTGGTGTGTTACACAAGCATAATGTAGTAAACTGTAACTCTAGTGCTAGTGTCGTGGTTGTTTTACTAGCGCTAGTAAAGTTGAAATGCGTTGTACTTTTATATATCAGTGCAGTGATACAATGGCGCCAACTAACAATTGGATGGAAAATGACAACGAAATTTGTACCTAGGTTTATATAGACATCAAAAAAAAAAACGTCACAAAGTTGGCCGAGAAAAAAAAGACGTATTTCTATTCTTAATCGAATTTATAACCCTATTTACTTGTCAAGACTGTCACATCATATGACATCCATTGTTTTTTTTACAAATTGTGACAGTCACTTGTCAAAAGTTTGACATAACCGAAAAGCTTAGACATGACCGCTATTTCCATCTCTCTCGAGTTGATGACGTTTTTTTTTGGATGTCTCCATATAAAGAGTATAAAGTATTGTGGAATAGTAGATCAAAATTACAAAAAATCTGAAAAAGCGAAATAGTGCATTGGAATACGTGTAACGTGAAATGAAGATGAAGGATTTGACAATATTATGATAAAGAAAAAAAATAAATCTATTAGATACCTAACACGTGAAAAAAAAAGTTGCGAAAAAAGTAAAAAGAGTTAAGGGGCTTTCCCGCTTTTTCGCTGAAAAAAAGTTTTTTTTTTTGGATTTTTTTTTCATAAAGTATAAAACGGATTGAGACAATTTTTTTTTAATTGAAAGATAGAGCTATGAAGGTTACATTTATTTGTTTATTTGTTTTTTTAGCCAAAATGGCGGCCGTCGATCCTTGTTCCAATGCACCTCCTTCAGGCGGACATGTCTCATGTAAATGAGACTTTCCTACGACTCTATTCATCTGAAATCAAAAAAATGAAACATTTTTAAAAAATATAGTGTTGTTGTTTGTGTTTATCATAGGGGTTTTTTTAAATTCAAATGTTACGCGATTTGGTGTAACTGAAAAAAAAAGTACGATTTTCACCTTAAATTTCTACCTTTAAATTATTAAAAATTGAATTTTTGCAATATCAAAAAAATCCAATGTTGATCACTAATGGCATAATTTGTGAACATTTTAAAAGCAAAATCATAAAAATCGGTTAATTAGTGCTCGAGAAAATTGTCATTCCAATTTTAAAAACGTTGTTTTGAGAAAAACGCGTTTAGAGTTTTTTTTACGTTTTTTTTTTCATATAACTGAAATTTTTTAACTTGCATGTCGTCATCAATCCCGGCCCGTACAGGACACCCTCCTCTGCCTCACAGGACACCCTCCTAGACCTCATTTTGGCTTCACGTCAGATAGCGTCACGCAATTTCTCCACTGAATCCGCATTTCGCCGAATGGACAGACCGTAATAAGTTATCAATTCGCCTATTACTTTGATGGTCAGTTGTCCTGGACATCTTCCCCCGAGTCCTTTGTTTGTTTTCTTCGCATTACGGAGCCTGGTTCCCATGCGTTTTTCTCCACGTGACCGAAGCATTCCTTTTTCATTACTTTCGGATTGTTGTTGTACGGGTCCAAATCGAAAATCGCCTTGAAGGTCCTACTGTCACCGTTGCCAATATACTGAGCATATTTTACATTATGCTTTTCTTCGGATCGTTGAAACACTTCCTTTACACTGTTCACCTCCATTTTCCCTGCGCAAAGGTTACGCAGGGAAAATGGAGCCAAAACTGGAAAATTCAAGCGCCGTGACCGCCGTCACAAATCTGGTTGTAACTCGAAATCTAATATGCGGACCACTTTAACATTTCAGGACAATAAATTTGAATGTATAAACACATCGATTTCCGTAAAACAAAAAAAAAACAGATTTTTTGAAACCGAAAAGCAGGAAAGCCCCCTTTCGTTTTAATTTCAATTAATTTAGTTTTAATTTCTAAAATTATTTTTTCAATAATCGACTAGTACCTACTAATATGTAAACAGATTCGCTATAGATATTCCACTGGTCTAATATCAACGCGTCTTTAGAAGTCATTATTGTAACCTTTACAGTAATAGACAGAAACGCATAAAACATACTGCTTTTTTATTTTTTGTTTTTGTTTATCATTTTTGTTAGAAGTCGATAATTTTGTGGAAAGGAACAATATGCTAAACTTAATATAAGAGGATTTTTTTTTCGATTTCACTTTTCCATCTTTTAAGTTTTTTTTTTTTTATAATAGCTGGATTCAATTATTATACCATCGAAATTAATCGAGGACTTTGATTTGCGTATTATAGAGCTGTATGTTTAAATTTTAATTAGCGTTTTTCATTCTTTTTTTTAATTTTCCAATTATTGTCCATCCTCGAGATCAAAAATTCTGTGATATCGTCATCTACACTGGCCGGTAAAAATGCTAATAATTAGGCATCTAGTAGATATTTAAATGCTAATGAGCGTCTGAACCAAGTACATTATCAGAAGAAAACTTCAAGTTTTAAGAGAAATAAGTATTATTCAACTCAACTAAAAGCTGGACTCATCAAAGTTTTTGTATTATGTAACTGACTGCACTCCAAAACAGTTCAACATAAATTATGTGCAACAAATTTTTCGTTATGGCATCAGGAATATTTTTTTAATTTAGTTCGGGTTATCAAGGTATTTAAAGTGTCCCAAACATTCATGTTATTTACAACTGCAGTTATAATAATTTAAAAGAAACTATCAATTACATTTCAGATCTGTTACTTTTAAGATACCAAAAAAGTATATAATACAAAATAAATTACGAATGAACTGAAATAAATATATTACGTATATTACGATTATATTTTAAAATAAGTACTCTTTGAAATAATCTGAGGACATAAAGGTTAGAATAAATCCAATAAAATTATTACAGGACGAGCAAAAAAATCGCACGGATACGTCAAACTTGATTTTTAAATGCGCAAATTTTGACGTACAAACGTCAAAGGATATGACCTTTGAGGGTTTTGAGGTGGGTTAGATACAATTTTGTGTTTTATTTAAAATGTATTTACGTTCATTTACATTTGTCAATGTCACTTCATTTTCAAAGATAAACTGTTTCGTTGGAATAAAGCCTTCAGAATTGTTTCATAAAATCAGTTTTTACTCGTTTTTTTCGTCATAATCCAAACATTTTTGTCGTAGTTCACTTTGTTTGTTGTCAACAAAAGTTACCAAACCACAGTTAATCACTTCTCAAGTATGAAACAATATCATAATAGTATATTGTGCAACAAGTGCAGAAAATGGCTAAGGCGAGTGGCGCAATTCAAACGAGTGAGAAATTGCATTTTTGCACGTTGCACACTATACTTTTTCTACGATTGCACATTTTTTATAAAAATGTAGAAAGAAATTTACTACAAGCATTTATTTTTATATAATTATATTTAAAAAAACGATGACACATTATTTATTTGAAATACATTGAATACATTATTTATTTTTAAAATTTTGCTTTCAAATAGGTTTGATTTAAAGCACTTTGTTTTACTTATAAATAATTCGATATTTACAATTTGACAGATCAAACAATTATTTTCCATAATGACTAAAACAGAAGCGCTAGCAGCCAACTACGTTCATTTTGATGTCGACGGTTCCCCATTTAAAATGTACAGGTGTGGGAAATGAACTGTGAGAAATAATTTCTCACGGGTATGAACAATACATAACTGTAGTTGTGTAAAGTGTGAGAAAAATGCTGTTTTTCATAGCAGTCGTAGAAAAAATAATTTGAATATCGTCTTGCTCATTTTCTGCATGTAAATGGTAGGCAATTTGAATATTTAATTTAATTATTTTTTAATTTATTTATAATTTGTGGCCTACTTAGTTAAGCCGTTTTTGTTAAAGTGAATACATTGACAAATGTAAATAAACATAAATACATTGTAAAAGAATACACGAAGTATATATATTTTTTAATTTTATTATGTAACCTCAAAAGTCGTCCTGTATGCAGAAAAACATACTCTTTCAAATGGCGCTATAAAAAATGGGAGTTTCCATTTGAAAACAGTAGGTGACGTCATATCTGCAATAATAATGACGTCATATAACACTTTTGCATACAAAATTTGCGCATTTAAAAATTAAGTTTGGTGTGTCCGCGCGATTTTTTTTTTGCTCCTGTAAAGATTTTATTGAATTTGTTCCAACCCTTACGTTGTCACTGTGTAATTAAACGCACTGTACATAACGTTTAACTTAAACATGTATTTTCACCTTGTTTTGTTGAAACCTTTCAAGGACTTCGGTATTTAGGTCATTACGGTTTTACAGTTATTATCTAATAGTTAACTGTACTTTACATTTTTCCTGCTATTTAACAGTGGCGGCTGGTGAAATTTGAAAAACCCACACTTCTCTCCCCCTCTCATATTTCCATCTCTCGCATTTTTTTTTTGTATAAAAAAGCAAAAAAAAATTGGTTGGGCCTTTATTGTATATCAGTTTCAATTAGTAGGTTTAAAATACTTTCTATTACATTATTTGGGACATTCTAATTACTGTCTTAAAATATGCGACTGTCCAGACAGGACAAGATTTAACTCAATTTTATAAAGCGTTGCTGATATAATTACATACACACATGTAGGTAGTGATGTATTTAAAAATAGGTTACCTTGTGTCTCGTTTTTTACCAGTAGCGTATGTTAAATAATGTTAAGTATTCTTTATTTCTAATTGTAAAACATATTGTGTACAGGGTTAGTCTCTTAAAATTGACACTCCCTTTATTTCTCGTCATTTTCATCGAATCGAAAAATTGAAAAAAGGATTTTGCAAGGTTGTTTTTATGAATTCTTAGAATACTTGAACAACTTTAACCCATTACGTCTCAAATGTCCTGATTTTTCAGCAAGCTTATATTCAATGATCGGTGCTGAAAAAATATCGATCAAATCAATTCCGACGTAAAATTTCGTGCTTTTTCAGAATATGGAATTATTAGAATTTTTAAAAAATTAATTTTAAAAAAAAGAACACATTTTTGGACAAAATTACGATTTATTCGACAACAAAAAAAAAAGATCTGAATTTCTTTATGAAACAGGTAATCGCCGGGTTCTATACTAGAAAAAATCGTGCCCTCAAGACCCAAACTTAAAATGAATGGCTTTACTTTATTTTTAAAAAATTTTGGTAAAACAAAATGGGGGCCGAAACAATCTTTAATAATCCTAAAAAAATTCCTAAAACAATTTTGTTCTTGAGAAATTTTTACAAACATTTATAGTTTTCGAAAAAAAAATTATTTCAAATATCAATAATTAGAAAATAAAAATATTAGAACATGTAATAAGTTTTGCTTTTAGATATTAGACAGACCATTATATTTTGGCGTAGGTTATGATTTTAAGAACTTCTGGTGCAGTTTATGTGGACAACATACATTTTTATATAGTATTAGCGACCCGCCCCGGCTTCGCACGGTTTACGACATCACATTAGAAACCTCTAAAATTATCAGTGTTTCTCTACTATATTGTGCATGTATTATACATATAAACCTTCCTCTTGAATCACTCTATCTATTAAAAAAAAAACGCATCAATATCCGTTGCGTAGTTTTAAAGATCTAAGCATACATAGGTA
The DNA here is from genome assembly GCA_029963805.1 of Aromia moschata. Classification (NCBI taxonomy): domain Eukaryota; kingdom Metazoa; phylum Arthropoda; class Insecta; order Coleoptera; family Cerambycidae; genus Aromia; species Aromia moschata. Next base: position 738,342 of record JAPWTK010000109.1, read on the forward strand.
GGGACAGACAGCGGGAAGCGACTTTGTTTTATACTATGTTATGATGATACACATATCTTTATAAAAAAGACGGTTCTAATAAAGTCAGAACCTGTTTAATGTTATTGAACTGTTTATGGGTTTGTGTTTTTACCTTACCTGAATGCTTAATGACTTGTTTTGCAGTTTTATAAGCAGTAACACAATCACATGTTTATAAGCAAATCTCCACATTTGTACCTACATGTTACGGTTAGTTAAAATGTAGATGACTTATCAGATACCTACTCAGATACTTATCTTTTATCAGTACATGGTACTTTTGGAAGTTTGAAAACTGTAAAAAACTTCCTGAACCCCATATGCACAATGCACATTTCAAAGAACTGTATGTATTTACTGAAATGTACAAGTCATAGTTTAAATGCACCAAGATAGCTTTCTATAGCTGTCTGACTTGTGTTCAATGAACGCAGACGCATTTTCATGAAGCAATATATTTCAGGAATTTGGGTACTCAAAAAAAACACGGACTCAAGATATATCAAAATCTCAAAAAGTAACGATATAATATAAAATATGTTAATTCGGTGCGTCACAAGGAAACCACATCTTCGATCCGCAATCCTCCTAAGGCATTCTCCAAAATGGAACTACTCCACTAAAGTCGAATATAAGCCAATCCGAAGCGTCTTAGTGGCAAACAGAGGGGAAATCGCTATCAGAGTTTTTCGAGCGTGCACGGAATTGGGGATTAAATCGGTTGCCATCTATTCCAAAGAGGACAGAGCCCACATCCACAGGTTGAAAGCCGATGAAAGTTACTTAGTAGGTGAAGGTTTGCCCCCTGTACAGGCATACCTAAATATATCGGAGATTATTAAAATATGTAAAGATAATGGAATTGATGCCGTTCATCCCGGATATGGGTTTCTCTCGGAGAGGGCAGATTTTGCCCAAGCCGTCATTAATGAAGGGATTCGATTTATTGGGCCTTCGCCGGAAGTTGTACATCAAATGGGAGACAAAGTTGCAGCTAGGGAGGCAGCTATAGCAGCCGGTGAGTCTTTAAAAAGCAATACTAACACAAATCTAAAACTGAAGTGTAAATGTGAATTAACCGTAGATGAAAAAACACATTATTTTCACAAAAGCTCAATAGCTAACATACTCTGTAGTTATGTCCTCAACAAGTTGTTCTTAATTGAAGAGGGTTCAAGAAAGCTGGGTCAAATCTATCAAATACGTAAAATTACCGCCTCCTTTGATATTTCCAGGTGTTCCCATTGTTCCTGGAACAGACGGACCGATTACAACGAAAAATGAGGCGAAAGAATTTTGTATTAAACATGGACTACCCGTTATTTTCAAGGTAAGATTTTTATTTCATATTTAACGCGATATTGTTATTTATCCATTTCTATATGATTGGTAGGCTGCTTATGGTGGAGGAGGAAGGGGTATGAGAGTCGTTAGAAAAATGGCGGAGGTTGAGGAGAGCTTCCAGAGAGCGTCTTCGGAGGCAGAGAGTGCCTTTGGTAACGGAGCGATGTTCATTGAAAAGTTGATCGAAAGACCGAGACATATTGAGGTTCAGTTATTAGGTACCTGTTACGTCTATTTTATTTACCAGATATCTTTTAAAAAATATTTGACCATTTGCCTACAACTTTTAATTTTTCTTATATTAGATGTTCCATGCCTTAGGTGATAAAGCCGGTAATGTAGTTCACCTATTCGAACGCGATTGCTCGGTACAGAGAAGGCATCAAAAAGTGGTCGAGATGGCACCAGCCCCCCACTTGGATCCGAAAGTGAAGAAACAAATGATGGACCTGGCCGTGAAATTAGCCAACCATGTAGGGTATGAGAACGCCGGTACCGTGGAATTTTTTGTGCGACCAAAAGGGCAACTTCTACTTCATCGAGGTCAATGCCCGGCTGCAAGTTGAACATACGGTGACGGAAGAGATCACCGGCATCGACCTGGTGCAATCCCAAATAAGGATAGCCGAGGGCATGACGCTGCCGGAATTGGGAATATTCCAGGAAAAAATAAGCCCAAATGTAAGGCCTTAAAAAGATAAAATTAGATTTTGTCTTATACTTTTATATTTTTAGGGTTTCGCCATACAGTGTCGGGTTACGACCGAAGACCCAGCCAAAAATTTCCAGCCTGACTCTGGTAGGATTGAGGTGTTCCGATCGGGGGAGGGTATGGGTATCCGCCTGGACGGAGCTTCCGCTTTTGCCGGTGCCATAATATCTCCGTATTACGACTCACTACTCGTTAAAGTAATTGCACATTCAAAAGACCTTCAGTCCGCGTGCGCCAAGATGAACAGGGCCTTGAGAGAATTTCGAGTCAGAGGGGTGAAAACGAACATTCCTTTTCTGTTAAACGTATTAGAGAATCAAAAGTTCCTGAATGGGTCTGTCGATACTTATTTTATCGACGAAAATCCGCAGCTGTTTAAGTTCGCCCCTTCACGAAATAGAGCGCAGAAGTTGCTAAATTATTTGGCCCAGGTTTTAGTAAATGGCCCTCAAACGCCTTTAGCCACCTCCCTGAAGCCGGCAGACATTAAACCACATTTACCTGAAGTTTCTCAAGGTCAGTAGATCAGATTATTATTCAACATTTTATCGACTAACCTGTTAATCTCCTACATATTAAAAAAATTTGGTTAAAGAGAACAGATTTGGCATTAATAACCGTTAGGAAATTGTGAAAGATTAGCTGAATTCTGCTGTTTTAAAATTAAGTAATTTTTACGTTGAATCCGAACGCAAAATTTTTTGAGAAACAGATCAATACCTAAAGATAGTTGATAGAGTTTGAAAGTATAAAAAATATAATAGGTATTAAAAAAAAGAGCCTTCACTTTTTGAGAAACGTTTTGTTTTTCTAATTATTCTACATACAGTCGCATAATGATCCAAATTCCAACCGAATGATTTTTGGTTCTCATAATATTATAGAATGCGATATGTCTGGAATGGTATAAAGGTCATGTATATGTTTAACCAAAAAGCTAAGGATGCCTATTTATTCCAGCCGCAAGTAGGTGAAAAACACTGAAATATTTTTCTAATTGTCAGTTCAATTTTTCTGTCGAACCGTCATTCGGATAAAAAAGTTACGAGGAATGAAAATCCCTCCCCCCCCCAGCCGCGCAGCGGCCGGCGTTGTCCTTTAAGTGCGTAGCGGGGTTTTTCCGACAAATTGAACGAAATATATATACGAAAATGTTTCCATTCATCTCACTATTTATTTTTACGTAGCGGCCCAAACAGATCGATGATCTCACTTAAGGAGAGGTCGTTAAACGCCCGTTTGCCTTCTACCGACAGACTTCTAATGATTTACATCCGATTCCTGATTTCTTGCTCGAGGTTTTGACATCTCGTTCGACTTTCTAGCTTTAAATTTAGATAAAAAATAAGATATTTTTTTACTGATTTAATATGGTAAATAGGCACTGTCAATATTCATACTTACAATTACTGTCGCTTCCAGGTCCACCTACCCATTCAAGTAAAAAACAGTAATTTCATTATCCATATCTTGATTGTCATCACTGACTGTTCACAATTTTATTGAAAGGTGGTAAAGCCTTGATGCCAGAAACATTAATTATTAGTACTTAGATTTAAATTTAAAATTGTTGAAATTATTCCGAAAATATGGCGACGGAATTTCGACTTGGGCGTCTTAGTTTCGGAAATGTCATATCGAATAACTAGTGTCAAGTTCTTACGAATCTTGTATATATGGGGTTACCAAGAATTGTGGTGGATTAGGATGCGGCAACACATTTTTTTAACTACATCTTGAATCTTTTCTTTCACAACGGTGCTTCATTTGATAAACAATAATATTTGTTTTCACCATATTATAGAATATAAGATGGTGAAGACAAATTTTCGATATAATAATAAAGCAATATTTTGGAAACTTGCGGTCGTAATAAATGAGGCACCCTTAGGTCTTTAGTTAAACATATACATGGCCTTCTGACACATCGCATCCTCTAATGTTATGAGGACAGAAATCATGCGGTCCGATCTCATGTTATAAAGTGCCCTCTTTTTTTCTTTTTCCAAATTTTTTTAACCATCCTGATTTAATTTATTTTTCACAAAAAAAGATAATAAAAATATCATCATTGCAACTCCATATCCGAGCAGACAACCTACCTAATCATGAAAAATGGACTTAGAAACTGCGTGTGGTGGGTTATGTTGGGTTTTGGGGTATTAGATGGTTGGTAAGGAGATTACTGGTTATGGATTTAGTAGGTTGCGAGTTATTGGATTGTAGTATATTATGACTTTCTGTAGTTATTGTGATATTAATCATAAAAAGAAGTTTTTTGGTATCCACTGAACCGGATTTACATGTTCATGATGTATACGTAGATTGATAGTTCAGATATTCGGTTGTAATGATAATATTTTTAACATATTGTATCTTGGAAGAATAAACCAGATCACTCATGCCTTAAAATAGGTTTTGAAGAGGAAGGTCCTTGCCAAGCTACTATGAACATACATACATAATTATATAAAAAAAATATACAGGGTGTTTCTTAAGTGTCTCTGCGATACTTCCTCGAGCGATTTCCTGAAGAAAAGTTGATATCAAGTTTTTTCCTAAGGGGCTTAGTTTTTGAGATTTAAAGCTTTGTTTTATTTACTTATTTATTTATTTATTGTCAAAAATCTCTGGAATAGATTAATATTTTCTTTTTAAATATCTGTCACTTACACATCGTGATATAAGGCATATTTTGGGTGTTAATTTTTTTTCCAATACTAACAAGGACGTGCATGTGGGTATCACTAAAATATTTTTATGAAAAAAATACGTAATACGCCACTGTCCTTTTTTTTACAATTTTTTTTATTCTCCATTTAGTGCTTCTTACAATTTGATTTAGAATGTGGTTTAGGTAGAAAACGTCATTTTAATAATAATCACAGGCAAGATCAACAATCATGTGAAATTTTTACAAAATTTTTGTTGTGATATAGATTGAATTTGTTTTATCAAAGATACTTCTGTCACACTGGCACCAAAATTAGTTATTTTGTCTGGTTTTTGTTTATTTATTTAAGAACTTATAACTAGGGTCCGGAAAGTGTGCTACAACGCTGAACAACAAACTACAGTGTGCTACAAACGTGTCATTGACGGAAAAACATATGAGAAACCAAATAGACAGGAGTAAAAATGTGTTAATTGCCTCAACCAGTAGTCTTTCTACATTTCTTCTCGTTAAACATGAACGATTTAGCCTGTACATATGGTTGTAGAAGGAAAATGATCGTGTCACATCTACTGAAGTTAAAGGTGCAAATTCAAAATAGCACACATGGATGACACACCATGCACATTATTAACGTATCACTAACAGTTGTTTGATGTCACTAACATCAGTAGTACATTATTATTTTATAAACTGTTTCTATACTACTTACTGTTACTACTCTTTCTATAATTATAGCCGTTGTTTGCAAAACCCATTTACTAGCTATCAATATGGGGGAACCTAAAATTGGGGGAACCTAAAATTGGGGGAACCAGAACATTAACGACCTCTACCGACCTATTACCGCAAAAATCTGTTGTTTCGTCCATTGTCAGCTACAGAAACGTATTGCGTATATCTTCTTTGACATTTCCAGTGACACGTTGATATGTCTTCTGTAAATATGTTTTACAATGTCTGGCTACTGGGCAATGGAAAAGCAGATACATATTTGGCAAAAAAACGTCTAAAGTGAATATTGTCGACCACGTTCCACGAAAGGCTACATGCGCAAAACATTATGCACAAATAAAACCAAAATTCCTTTTTTCTAACAGTACCAGTAATATTTTGTTGATGATATTCAAATCTGAATGTCTTTCACACTCTCGGCGTCTACAATCAGTCTGTTGTAAAATCCTTTCATTGTAAATTCTTTCTGTAATTTTCAATCATCTTTTTCAGTGTATTCACAAATAGTAACGACTATGCCATTATTGCAAAAAATCACACAAAATCAGATATGTATAATACACTACACGAACTCTAAAAGATACGTACACGGCGCAAAATACGTATGTACACACGTTTCTTAGTTAGTCTCTCACGACGTATAAAATTATTTTAATCTTGGCGTTCTACCGTTCGTCTGCTCGCATCGAGCTAAGTTAAGATACTAAATTTCGACGACGGAATGCTCGCTCCGCTATATGGATAAATTGCATATAGCCATTCCCAAACTCACCACGAGCGAGTCCCAGCGCTTAAATTATACTTGAATTACATAGAGTTGTATAGTGCCGACCCTGCGTTATAGCACACTTTCCGGACCGTAATTATAACCATAAAAACACTGAATAAATGAAAAAACACTCAGTAGGCCACTATTAATACTATACTATAATAACTATTGTTGTGTTAAAATTTCACAATTATTAATCTTGCTTGTGCAAGTATTATTAAAATTGACGTTTTCTACCTAAACCACATCCAAAATTAAAAAAAGGTCATGAGACGTTTTTTGTTAAGCAATAAATTAAGAAAAAAATTGTATTAAATAGCCAGAAGGATAGTGACGCACATTAAACTTTTTTAATAAAATTATTATGGTGACTGTACACATGCACGCCCCTGTTAGTTTTGGAAAAAAAAATGTAAGCCAAAAAATTGCCTTATCAGTGTGTAAGTGACAAAAATTTAAAAAGAAAGTAGTAGTCTACTCCAGAGGTTATCAAAAAAAAAAAAACAAAAAAAATATAAAACCTCAACCCTTTGTATCTCAAAAACAAAGCCTTTTAGGAAAACATTTTATAAGTATGACCTTTTCTTCATGAAATCACTTGAGGAAGGATCTCATTCGGTTTTTCAGATTATTTAGGAAACACCTTGTATTTTTTTGAAATGAAGGAACCTACTAATTTTATAAAAAATGTAATTTCTACTTAATTTAACTACAAATATCGCAGAATCTCGATGTGACGGGAACATTTGGAAGTCAGATTCGAATTTCATATGATTCGTTTTTTTATCAGCAATTAGAAGCTTCTATACTTGTGTTAAATGATGCATCTACTTTTTTGAATAGAGTTCTTCAAACCCCTAGAAATTAGAGGCACTCACCTTATTTGCATGTGTTTGAATAATAGACTGCTAGGTTTGTGCGATGTATCCATTGTTAAATTTCTGTTTTTACCAATTTGTTGTTACTGCTCTTAGGTGCATTACTCAGGCGCATAGAACCGTTGTTGCCGTTAGATTCATAGAATGAATTATTTTATTTGTAAAATTTAGTTTATGTGTGTCACTGATTTACATTTTTTTTCAGTATGTTTACAACTCAAACTACTTCAAAGTTTGTCGAAGAACGAAACTTGAATTGTAAACAGTAGTCCCTAGAATAATCACTCCAGTATTATGTTTTGTTGATTTATTAGCATGTCTTTTGTTTTTTTTTGTTTAACAGAGTACCTGGCCTTTTCCCCTCAGCAAAATCCAAGTTAGTATCATTTTATTTAGGTTAACCTTAGGCTAATTTTAAAATGATATAGTGATGTATATTGAGCAAATCAGAGTACAAGTATTTTTATTCAGATATTTGGCACCTGAGTAAATTTAATTTTGCTTTAATAATTCAGGACCCTACAAACGAAGCAACAAACAAGCACAGACCTATACTTGATGACGTATAAAGAAAATGTTGGAAATCGGTACCTAATTCATTCTGATCATTTTACTTATAAACACAGGTAAATGTCTTACTGCTAAATTATTGCTATATTTGCTTTTTAAAATTGGACCAATTGTCTTCTGTCGTTGCAGTTCTTTATTAATATTTATTACGAAAATAAAAGCAGTGTATCTATAATATTCGCATCACTATGCATTTTCCGGTATTTGTACAGGGTGTTTCAAAATTCACTACAAAGATTTTAATGTATTAGCGTATTTTTGAGATGAAAATAAGCCCTTTTTTTCTCATAAACACGTGTTCTAAAATACAACCCCTTCGAACTACAGCCATCGTAAGTTAGGTGAAAAAAATCGCTTATTTGGAACTGTGACTATAGTTACGCATCAAATCTCTCGAAAATTTGCAAGCCCCTGTTCTTTTTGCCTCAAAATTGGCGTAAACCTAATTTTAGTGGAGGGGGTTAAGAGGGTTTCTACTCTTTTGATGGCCGAAATTTTATTTTTTTTCGCGCAATTTGGGTTCAAGCCAGAAGCTTAGAGGAGGTGCATTCTAGGACACATACATATTTATAGAAAAAACCTTATTTTGACCTCAAAAATACGCCCTTAAAATACATGTAGTGAATTTTGAAACACCCTGTATTAAAACGTGAGTTGTAGAAACTGAAAAATTATCATTTTACATTTGTTATCCACAATGCAAAGCTTTAATATATCATTTTTCAGTTTCTTGCACGTATACTCTATACTATTGTGTATGCTTTTTTAGCATTTGATGCAGCATTTCACCCCATTATATGTTTACTAAATTCTAATCACTTAGATACCTATTTTGTCCAAAATCATGTAGTTTAACAGTAGAAAAATAACGAGCCATTAAAAAAAATGTCATTAAAGTTGACCGAGCCAAAAAAGGCGTTATTGAATTGTCAAGGCTGTCCCATTATATGGTGGGTACTTTTACCGGGTATATAAAAAAACAAATAAAAAACTTAATATTATAATTAAAAGGAAACTATATTTTTGGAAAAAAAAAGTCACAGCTAAAGTGATCACTTTAACACCTTAAAGTGATTATACAGGGTGTTCCACCTAAGGCGGATTCATCCATAACTCTGTTATTAGAAATTTAACAAAAAAAGTGCTTTGGGTGGTAGTTGTCTGGAATAATTGTGCATATGAGGAAAATATTTTCAATTACATAGGGTGTTCCGTTTATTCTGCACGCCACCTAACTTTGTTATTTTAAATGGAACACCCTGTATATTTTTACATTTTTTGATTCCCCGTTTAATTCTAGGTCGACTTTGTTAAGGGTTCCCTATACCTATCTCTTATAGTTTTTGAGATATTCAACTGTCTTTGAAAAAAATGACGATTTCAGCTCTTTGAATGAGGCCCAATAGCATTTAAACCATAAAAGATAGAAACCTGCGGTTTGGATTAGATTTAGCACAAATTACCCTATCTTTTTCACTATGGGCAAACTGGATACGTTATTCAGAGCCGGAAATATCGGACCCTACATTTGACAATTTTAAAACGTAAATACTATTTTTTTTTCAAGTGGCATGACCCATATTAAATAGTGCCGTTGGATGCGAAATTAAATGCCCTTTCTACTGATATCGGGTTATCAATACTTATCTCCAACAGTTTTCCAAGAATATTCGATTCTTTCTAAAGTTTGCAAAAATTGGATGTCTACAGCGTCACGTAGGCGTTGCAAAATCACTTTTCCCTCACATTTTGCCAGGCTTGGGACTGGCAGTAATAATACTTACTGGCATGTTTAAAAAGTGGTTTAGCAAACAAAAATAAACCACTAACAACAACTAATAGAACGCAAATGGGACGAAACTCCACAATCAAGAAAAAACGACATCAACTTAGCCTACTGAATGACAACAACTGCTCAAAATGATGTTTAAAAAGTGGTTTATCAAACAAAACTAAACCACTAAGAACAACTAAAATAGAACACAAGTGAAACGAAATTAAAACAAAGACAGGGAACACAATCCGTTATTGGCATCAAGAGTTGATGCCAATAACGGATTTCGGTGACAAGCACCAAGAACAAAAACCATCTGCGTCAGCGACATTGATACACAAATATTATGATACACTTTAACACGTTTTCACAGTAAAATAACAAGTCAAAGCTAGTCAACTCTAAAGTGACGTTTAGTGTGGCTTATACGTCAAATAGTGCAATAAGCAACGCAATTTCAACGCCTACGTGACGCTGTAGACATCCGATTTTGCAAACTTTAGAAAGAATCGAATATTCTTGGAAAACTGTTGGAGATAAGTATTGATAACCCGATATCAGTAGAAAGGGCATTTAATTTCGCATCCAACGGCACTATTTAATATGGGTCATGCCATTTGAAAAAAAAATTGTATTCACGTTTTAAAATTGTCAAATGTAGGGTCCGATATTTCCGGCTCTGAATAACGTATCCAGTTTGCCCATAGTGAAAAAGATAGGGTAATTTGTGCTAAATCTAATCGTCCAAACCGCAGGTTTCTATCTTTTATGGTTTAAATGCTATTGGGCCTCATTCAAAGAGCTGAAATCGTCATTTTTTTCAAAGACAGTTGAATATCTCAAAAACTATAAGAGATAGGTATAGGGAATCCTTAACAAAGTCGACTTAGAATTAAACGGGGAATCAAAAAATGTAAAAATATAGAGGGTGTTCCATTTAAAATAACAAAGTTAGGTGGCGTGCAGAATAAACGGAGCACCCTATATAATTGAAAATATTTTCCTCATATGCACAATTATTCCAGACAACTACCACCCAAAGCACTTTTCTGTTAAATTTCTAATAACAGAGTTATGAATGAATCCGCCTTAGGTGGAACACCCTGTATATGGTTATCGAGTTATAAGTAAAGCCGGCAGATCCGGGCGGCGGGCCGGATCGTACGCGTCATACTACCAAGAAGACTAGAACCAAGGAGACAGAACTGCGGTTTTTCGCTGTATAACGCGACGGGCTCGAATATGTCCGCCTCCAGAGGCGCTGTAAACAGTTGTGGACCACGGTTGCCACGGTATACAAACAGATATCCGTGTGAATGTCCGTGGTGCGAATACATATGGCAGACGCTCGATATTTTTCGTTAATTTGTTATTATCTTTGGAATTACAAATTTTCCTAATTATCATTATGAAAATGTACTCAAAGTATTTCATGTTACGTGCTTCAACGTTAACAACACAACAAAAGAAAATATTTCAATTCATACATACATCAATAATTTGAAATAGTCAGGTTATTCTGACGCTTCGGAACGCTTCTTATATCACACAATGCAACACAGCACTTACGAACCATATTTATTTAACATTCGAATTGTATTTTTATTAAATCCAAACGGCATGTAAGCATATTGTGACATTTGTGAAATGTCATTAGTGACAGCTGACAGTCATTAAGTTTTATAATTTACATACTTAGTCTATTTAGTTTATACACTAGCTGTTAGTAAAGAATTGTATGAAATGACATATTAAATATTCTAGATGTCAAATGAATTATGTAGAACATTTAAAAACTATAAATAGTGTTGTTGTTGCTAGAATAGAGTTAGTTGTGATTCGAATTTTACACAGATAAGATCGACAAGTTGTAGAGTATTCACATGTGGTCCGCTGCTCCTCACGTGACGTCGAGTACACTACTGTTTACAGCGCCTTCTGGAGGCGGACAGATTTGATCCCATGATACCGAACGAGTTCGGCCTCCTTAGTTCTAGTCTTCTTGCATACTACTTACTACTTGTATGTGCAAAAACAAAATTCATGAAAACAATACTGTTGCAATTTAGAAAGAGATGGGTTAAATTTACCCTGTTATTTACGTTGAGATGTGTGAAAACTTTGTGGGCCGCCGCGCTTTTTAGCCGGCTTTAGTTATAAGATAGTGAACGTCTGAATATTGCTTTACGATGTTGAGGTAGTGACTAGTGACAATTTATTTACTTGCCTAATATTAACATTGTGGATATTTTGACAAATTTCGACAAAACCACTTCTTTATTTGTTGTTGACACTTCCTATTTGCTGGTACAAATTTAGGAAACGTTTTACTGACCGGCTAATATGGTTGAAATAAATAGCTGCATCTGGAAAATCTTCCCTGAAGTCTTTATATGCAGCTCTCATCGAATCATGTTTCCATTGATTCTACTGCCATTTCTAAAATAAACCACGCGAAACACACCTCGGATTTCATTAAAAATGAATTCCATAATTTATTTTACAATTGTGACAGTCACTTCAAAAGTTTGACAACAAAGTTTTGTTTTGCACTTCGACATAACCGCTATTTCCATCTCTGCCCTTCATAGCCAAAGATGACTTTTTGATGACTCGTTACAATAATACATTTAAAAATAAATCCGTTTTGGATAGATTACAAATTGAATAGAAATAATGTTTGAAAATTTTGTATCCACAAAATTTTCACCAACATATTAAGTAATATGCTTTATGAAATTTTTGGTTTGTCAAGGTGTTCAACCTCGAAAAGGTTTCCGTCACATTTACAAGGAGAATGGCCCAGAGGCTTTCGCTAAAGCGGTTCGTAACCATAAAGGCCTTCTTCTCATGGACACAACATTCCGTGACGCTCATCAGTCACTCTTAGCAACACGAGTTCGTTCTCACGATCTCTTAAAAGTATCTCCATTTGTTACGCATAACTTTAGTCAATTGTACTCCTTGGAGAATTGGGGTGGAGCTACTTTTGATGTGGCACTCAGATTTTTACACGAGTGCCCCTGGGAACGATTAGAGGACATGAGGAAGTTAATTCCAAACATACCATTCCAGATGTTGCTTAGAGGTGCCAACGCTGTAGGTTATACGAATTACCCCGATAATGTCGTATTCAAGTTTTGTGAACTGGCGGTAAGTATTTAATTTAATTAAATTCGGAGCGTGTGATTGGTACAAATTATTATAGCAGTAACCTTCACTAACTCCAGCTGATACAACTATTAACAAATTGTCACGAATATCTACAAAAGGCTGTGTTTCCTTCCCCAAGTCCCAACCCCAGCTTCTCTGGTTCGCATATAAAAGATACAGTCTGTCTAATCTGCGATCTGGGTCTAATTGATCTGTGTTGAGGAAAATACTTTTAAAGATTCTGTATCAAATCACTTCGGTATAACATACAAGTAATGTTACTTACATTCAAACTGCAATGCCCTAAAGAGGAGCTTCCTCTTTCTCGTAGAGATCTTCCATCTAGCATCCTAAGACTTCTAAGAATAACGTAATTACACACAAGCTCAAGCGTTTGAAGCGTGCGGTCAACTATTTGCTTTCTAGATACTGTAATATTAGAATTCTAAATTCAGTAAAAAAAAAAAAAATTGTGAAAAAAACTAAAATCAAATTATTGTATGCAGGGAGGACGGTTTGCCACGAACATGTTGCCTTGTCATCTACTTCAAATGAATTGTATGACAATTTTCATGGCAAACTGTGCTTACTGCATAAAATAATTTCTGAATTTGATTTTATATAGTGTTTTGTCAGTTTAGAAGCGGTTTCTTTATATTGAAAAATAAATTTTCTACAACCATTACAAGAATACCATCTCGTTAAAAAAAAAGGTGAAAAATATATATACAGTGTGTCCCAAAAAGTTGGAAACAGGCCCGCAGAATCGAGACTATTAGTATTTTCAAAAAAAAGTTTCCTACAAAAAACATTCGCACCATAAACCGCCATCGGCCAGTCAAAACGACGTCGACATTCCTCTACAGGGTGTTTCAGAAATCAGAAAAAACTGTTTCGGTTAAATGGCAACACCGCTTAATTCGCGTCTAATCAAAAGATGTTATAAAGAAAAGTTGTTTAGAAGGCCGTAGTATGGGGGTATACGAAAAATCGGCTTGATAGTCAAATGTTTACGAATTAACGCTGCTGGCACAAAAAGTTGGAAACAAGCCCGCAGTCAAAACTATTAGTATTTTCAAAAAAAGTTTCCTACAAAAAACATTTGCATCATAAACCGCCATCTGCCAGTCAAAACGACGTCGACATTCCTCTCGACCTGTTTCCAACTGCACAATGCTGCTGGCCTTTTGGGCCAGCAGCGTTAATTCGTAAACATTTGACTACCGCGTCGATTTTTCGTATATCGCCATATTTCAGCATTCTGAATAACTTTTCTTAACAACTTCTTTTGATTAGACGCGAATTAAGCGGTGTTACCATTTAACCGAAACAGTTTTTTCTTATTTCTGAAAACCCCTGTAGAGGAATGTCGACGTCGTTTTGACTGGCTGATGGCGGTTTATGAGGCGAATGTTTTTTTGTAGGAAACTTTTTTCGAAAATCCTAATAGTTTTGACTCTGCGGGCCTGTTTCCAACTTTTGGAATACACTGTATATGATATGCTGCAGTTTTTCTTACAAATAAAAAAATATATAGGGCCGCGAATACCAAACTGAATCATCGGGTATAGTTTTTTCAGTTTCATTTTTCAGTAATGAGTTAATTAATTTAAGGTTCAAGCCGGTATGGATATATTTAGAGTGTTTGATTCTCTAAATTACCTTCCAAACTTGATGATTGGTATGGAGGCTGCAGGGAAAGCTGGCGGCATTGTGGAAGCTGCCATTTCATATTCTGGTGATGTAAGTGATCCTAATAAGAAAAAGTACGACCTCAAGTATTATCTGAACATTGCCGATGAACTGGTAAAAGGTGGTACCCACGTTTTAGCAATCAAAGATATGGCAGGATTACTTAAGCCAAAGGCGGGAAGGTAAGTGATATAGTTGTAATATATAAAGTCTAATTGAGAAGAAAACAAACCATTGTGAATTTAAAGTTTTGTGAATCATGAATGTAAAGTTTTATTTACCATGGTCAAGTTATAAGTAAAGCCGGCAGATTCAAACAATATTCATGAAAACAATAAACTGCAATTTAGAATGAGATGTGTTAAACTTACTCTGTTATTTACGTTGACATATGGCCCGTTGAGATGGCCCGCCATAAACTTACTCTGTTATTTACGTTGAGATGTGTGAAAACTTTGTGGGCCGCCGGCTTTAATTATAAATAAAGCCGGCTAAACAGCGCGGCGGCCCACAAAGTTTTCACATATCAACGTAAATAACAGGGTATTAGTATGACGCGTACGATTATGGCCCACCGCCCGGATCTGCCGGCATTAGTTATAAGTCATTGTTTTAAGTAAAAATAGTATCTAGTGTAAAGGTAAGAACAGTTTTCAGAACGAGAATCGAAACGAAACGCATTCGTTTTTTATTTATAACATTTTGCTTTTCAGGAAATTAAAAATATACCTATATATTGTATGAAATTGTGAGACAATTTACATTTAGCTTAGCTTATTGTCATTCTACTGCTCATAAATTAATGACACGTCTTACCATAAATAAATTAAGCATAATTGTTCGTTGGTCTGTTTCGTCCCTTGTGATTTATTTGCCATATTTTATCTTGTTTTATTATTTTTTTATTTTATTGGTTTTACGATTTGGGACTATGTTGTTTATGCTTTATAAATAAGATGATTTTCGTTAAAAAAAATTGTAAAAAAAAATTGTCGCGAAATCTAGTAACAATTAGATTTTATCACTGAAAAAGTTTTATGGAAAAACTTTAAAATCAATTTTTCATTTGTTACAGACAAACTATTCACTTTAGATAATAATAGATTGGTAAGATCAGCTCATCAAAAAGTATCAGAAAATGTGAAAATATACAGTCCAAAAAAAAAACTGGTGCGTCACTATTTTTTGGAACACTGTGTTTTTTCATGCTTTCAGGTTATGTTTTTAATTACGTTTTTTTAACGTTAATTTTCACATTGTAAATTTCATAGTAATATCTATTAATTTCAGAGATATTTACTTGGTTCCACACTTTTGTCCATCACTGTTTAAAGTTTCACATAGAAGAACGGCCTTTAAGGAGCGTATGAGCTTCTTTTAACTGTGTATGAGCTTCTTACGTCCAGTGAGTTGGACAAAAAAAATGCACTAATGTTTGTTGACAATTTATCTATTGTACTCACACTTTTTGAGTGTGATTATTAATTAGTGAATATCGAAACTATTTTGTCGCAAAATCTAATAATAATTAGATTTTATTGTGATTCCTCTTTAAAAAAGTTTTATGTAGACTTTAAAATCACGATTTTCATTTGTCTGTAGCTCACAAAATATCTATTTAGATGCCAATATGCTAGTTTCTTAAAATCGGCTCATCAAACAGGATCAGAAAATGTGAAAATATTTCAAATTTCAAGCCGAGTTCAAGGTATGGTTTTTTAACGCTAATTTTCACATTTAAAATTTAATATCAATATCTATTAATTTCAGACATAGTTATTTGGACCCATACTTTTGCCCATCACTGTAGTTGTGTTGGGCCATCAGAACATCTGATATATTTGTTTTTTATAGGATGTTGGTCACTGCGCTTCGTGACAAATTTCCCGATATTCCGATCCACATTCACACCCACGACACGAGTGGGGCCGGTGTAGCGTCCATGTTGGCTTGCGCTGAGGCTGGAGCTGACGTCGTCGACGTAGCCGTTGATTCCATGTCCGGACTCACAAGTCAGCCTAGTATGGGTGCTCTTGTTGCAAGTTTGCAAGGCACTGACCTAGATACCGGTTTTCATTTGCCGAAAATATCGGAATATTCGGCTTATTGGGAACAGACGAGAACACTGTACGCACCATTCGAATGTACTACGACAATGAAGAGCGGTAATGCTGATGTGTACAATAATGAGATTCCTGGAGGACAATACACAAATCTTCAATTCCAAGCTTTCTCCTTAGGTAAGCAGTCGTATAATTATATTAGACAGTTAAATTTGGAAGTCATGGTCTACATCTGAGGATTAGTTTTTCAAGCCAAACCAACAAATCTTGAGATTCTACAATGATACTCATGATATGGTGAATTCATATAGGTACTTTTAAATTCCTATATTTAACTAACTCATTGTCAAGAGAAATGATGTGCTCTATGAAATAAAACTATTTGAACATTTATGATAAATAAGTAAAATATATATATACATTTTTCACACATCGAAACATTACATTACATTCACCACCCATGGTTTGAATATTGTCTTTCACCTGACGATGAAGAATGAAATATTTCAAAAATTTAAACCCCCCCGCCCAGGAAAAAACCCCAAAACGCGAAAAAAGAGCCGGGGGGGAAAACCCCCCCCCAAAAAAAAAAAAAAAAAAAAAAAAAAGGGGGGGGGGGGGGAAAGGGGGGGCCCCCCCCCCCAAATTTTTTTTTTTTTAAAAAAAAAAAACACACAGGGCCACAGAAACCCCCACCCCCCCCCCCCCCCCCCCCCCCCCCCCCTTTTTTTTTTTTTTTATGGGGGGGGGGGGGGGTAATTTTCCCCCCCCCCCCCCCCCCCCCCCCCCCCCCCCCCCCCCCCCCCCCCCCCCCCCCCCCCCCCCCCCCCCCCCCCGCCGCGCCCCGCCCCCCCCCCCCCCCCCCCCCCCCCGGGGGGGGGGAAACCCCCCCCCCCCCCCCCCCCCCCCCCCCCCCCCCCGGGGGGGGGGGGGGGGGGCCCCCCCCCCCCCCCCCCCTCCTCGCTTTTCTCTGCTTTTTCCCCCCCCCCCCCCCCCCCCCCTCCGTGGCCCCCCCCCCCCCCCCCCCCCCCCCCCCCCCCCCCCTTTTTTTTTTTTTTTTTTTGGGGTGGGGGTTGGTGGGGGGGGTGTTGGTGTGCGCCCCCCCCCCCCCCCCCCCCCCCCCCCCCCCCCCCCCCCCCCCCCCGGCCCCCCCCCCCCCCCCCCCCCCCCCCCCCCCCCCCCCCCCCCCCCCCCCCCCCCCCCCCCCCCCCCCCCCCCCCCCCCCCCCCCCCCCCCCCCCCCCCCCCCCCCCCCCCCCCCCCCCCCCCCCCCCCCCCCCCCCCCCCCCCCCCCGCCGGGGGCAAACCCCCCCCCCCCCCCCCCCCCCCGGCGCCCCCCCCCCCCCCCCCCCCCCCCCCCCCGCCGGCGCCCCCCCCCCCCCCCCCCCCCCCCCCCCCCCCCCCCCCCCCCCCCCCCCCCCCCCCCCCCCCCCGCCCCGCCCCCCCCCCCCCCCCCCCCCCCCCCCCGCCCCCCCCCTCCCCCCCCCCCCCCCCCCCCCCCCCGCGGCGCCCCCGCCCCGGCCCGCCCCCCCCCCCCCCCCCCCCCCCCCCCCCCCCCCCCCCCCCCCCCCGGGCCGCCCCCCCCCCCCCCCCCCCCCCCCCCCCCCCCCCCCCCCCCCCCCCCCCCCCCCGGGGCCGCCCCCCCCCCCCCCCCCCCCCCCCCCCCCCCCCCCCCCCCCCCCCCCCCCCCCCCCCCCTCCCCCCCCCCCCCCCCCTCCCCCCCCCCCCCCCCCCCCCCCCCCCCCCCCCCCCCCCTTCCCCCCCCGGCGCCGTCCCCCCCCCCCCCCCCCCCCCCCCCCCCCCCCCCCCCCCCCCCCCGGCGGCCCTCCTCCGCCTTTGTTTTCTCCCCCCCCCCCCCTTTCTCTCCCCCCCCCCCCCCCCCCCCCCCCCCCCCCCCCCCCCCCCCCCCCCCCCCCCCCCCCCCCCCCCCCCCCCCCCCCCCCCCCCCCCCCCCCCCCCCCCCTCCCCCCCTCCCCCCCCTCCCCCCCCCCCCCCCCCCCCCCCCCCCCCCCCCCCCCCCCCCCCCCCCCCCCCCCCCCCCCCCCCCCCCCCCCCCCCCCCCCCCCCCCCCCCCCGGGGGTCCCTCCCCCCCCCCCCCCCCCCCCCCCCCCCCCCCCCCCCCCCCCCCCCCCCCCCCCCTCCCCCCCCCCCCCCCCCCCCCCCCCCCCCCCCCCCCCCCCCCCCCCCCCCCCCCCCCCCCCCCCCCCCCCCCCCCCCCCCCCCCCCCCCCCCCCCCCCCCCCCCGGGGGGCTCCCCCCCCCCCCCCCGCGCCCCCCCCCCCCCCCCCGCCCCCCCCCCCCCCCCCCCCCCCCCCCCCCCCCGCCCGCCCCCCCCCCCCCCCCCCCCCCCCCCCCCCCCCCCCTCCCCCCCCCCCCCCCCCCCCCCCTCCGGCCCCCCCCCCCCCCCCCCCCCCCCCCCCCCCCCCCCCCCCCCCCCCCCCCCCCCCCCCCCCCCCCCCCCCCCCCCCCCCCCCCGGCCCCCCCCCCCCCCCCCCCCCCCCCCCCCCCCCCCCCCCCCCCCCCCCCCCCCCCCCCCCCCCCCCCCCCCCCCCCCCCCCCCCCCCCCCCCCCCCCCCCCCCCCCCCCCCCCCCCCCCCCCCCCCCCCCCCCCCCCCCCCCCCCCCCCCCCCCCTCCCCCCCCCCCCCCCCCCCTTCCTCTCCCCCCCCCCCCCCCCCCCCCCCCCCCCCCCCCCCCCCCCCCCCCCCCCCCCCCCCCCCCCCCCCCCCCCCCCCCCCCCCCCCCCCCCCCCCCCCCCCCCCCCCCCCCCCCCCCCCC
>JAPWTK010000109.1:762500-802500 GCA_029963805.1 Aromia moschata
TATCTTCATTACTTTTGTTTTTTTTTCAAATTGATTTTCAACCCATTTTTACTAATTGCCATATTCCATATATTTAAGTTGTGCTGCGATTCTTTCACTACTCGCTGTTAGCACTATAACATCTGCAAATACATGTTCGGTGTTCTCTATCCTCTCTATATTTTTATACCCTACAATCATTGGTTTTGTTTCCTTCCTTGCCTCTCTTATTATTTAGTCCATGTACACTATAAACAACAGCGGACAAAGTCCACCGCCCTGTCTTAATCATCTTTCTGCTCTAAATTTTTCGGAGTGTCTATTTTTTGTTATCACTATATTTTCTGTGTTTTCGTAAAGACTTTTTGTTACTGATAATAACTTATTATTCACTTGCTTTTCCTTTAAAATTTCCCATATTTTCCTCCTCTTTACATTATCAAACGCCTTTTCAATATCTATAAACACCAGATATAACGATTTTCCTACCATTAATGTTTTCCCTAATTATTTCTTTATTAACGAAAATGTGATCCTGGGTGCTTCTGTTTTTTCTGAATCCGCATTGCGTCTCTACTATTGTATGTTCTACTATATTCCTTAATCTCTTCTCTATTATTTGTTCATACATTTTTCTAATGTTGCTTAGTAGAGTTATCCCTCTATAGTTTTCACAGTTTTTACTGTCTCCTCCTTTATATATTGGAACAATTAGTCCAATTTCCAAATCTTCTTGTAATTTTTCTTCTCTCCATATTTTCTTAAATAGATGGTGAACCAGCTTCTTTCCGCTCTCCCCCATATTCTGAATCATTTCTGTAGCTATTCTATCATATCCTGGCGCTTTTCCATTTTTGAGTCTCTTTATAGCTTCTTCTATTTCTTTTTCCGTTATTTCCTCTTCTATATTGGTCTGTTCGTTTCCCTTTTTTTGTTTAAGATTTTGTTCCTGTCCTACATCTGTATCTTCCTCCAATAAGCTCTGAAAGTACTCTTTCCATCTATTCATAACTTCCGTCTCCTCATTTATTATCTTCCCTGTCTTGTCTCTAATAGACCATGTTTCTTCTTTCCTATTTTCTCTCATACCTTTTTACTGCTCTGAAAAACAACTTTTGATTTGCTCGACTATCCTTCTCTATTTTTTTCTCCGAATTCTTCCCAACTTAAGTTCTTTGCCGTTCTTATAGCTATTTTCACTCTCACCCTCTGCTTCTTATAGTAATCATACGATTCTCTTGTTTTGTTCTGTAGGTATTTTTTCCATAGCTTCTTTTTCTCTTTTATCTCCGCCTTTATCTCATTTGTCCACCATGCCGTTTGTTTCTTTCCTTTATTTATTCTTTTTGTGCCGCATGTTTCCTTCGCCGCTGTTACTAAACTGTCCTTCAATATTCTCCAACTTTGTTCTATACTCATATCCCCCACCTCATTGTTTTCTAATCTTTTTGTAATTAGTTCTTTTACCACTTTTTCATAGTTTTCTGCGATTTCTTGTATTGTCAACTTATGGTATTTCGTATGCTATTTGTGTTTGTTTTTCCTTCATCTGTTCATTTCTAGTTTTAATCTTTCCAATCAATAAATAGTGATCGCTTCCTATATCACTTCCTCTTTTGACTCTTGCGTCCATTATCATATCTTTGTTTTCCCTCTCTACTATGATGTAGTCAATAATGGATTTTTCTCCTCGCCCTTTTTCTTCTCTAGTGTATTTGTGTATCTCTTTGTGAGTGAACAGTGTGTTTGCAATTATTAAATCAAAGTTCGTACAGAAATGCAGAAGCCTTATCCCGTTATTGTTTCTTGTTTCTTCACCGTGTCTTCCTATTATTCCTTTAAATTTGTTGTCTTCTTTTCCTACTCTCGCATTAATGTCCCCTAGTATGTATATTTTCCCCTTAGCTTCCTCTACTGTTGTTGTTAGTTCCTTCAAAAATTCATCCTTTACTGTTTTCTTTTTCGTCCCTCGTTCGGTCCGTATACTGCAATTATTGTTTCCACTTCTTTGTCAAATTTCAACTCTATAACCAGTATCCTCTCTGATTTTGGTTCCCATTTGTTTAAATGTTTTTCCACTATTTCTTTTTTCATTAAGCGTGCTATCCCTGCCGCTGCTCTTCTTTCGTACTCCACTCCGCTCCACACTAGTGTGTAATCCCCCTCGATATCTATGATTCCATTTCCCTTCTTTTTAGTTTCTGTGATAACCAGCAACTCAAGCTTGGCTTTATTAAATTCCTCACACAACTCCGTTTCCTTTTTCTTCATTTGCATTCTTTATTGTTCCTTTTCACTTTTCCCCTCCATTTCCATATCATTTCCATAGACATTGCGATTCGATATACCATTCCCGTTCCTTTTAGTATTTCTTAGTTTTTTGTCGCCGGTTTCTGCTTGGTCAATTCTATTACTCCTTGCTCACAATCATCCCATTTGTATATAACGATTCAGAATTATCTTCTTGTATCCTATCTTGACTTTCTCTCCTTTAGCTCTTTGTTCCTTGCCTATTTTAACTATTTGGTTCTGTATCTTGAGTTCTTCTCTAGTTAAATAATTTTCAATATATATTGGTTTTCCTTCCAACTTGTTTTTGCTCTCCATTATTTTTTGTTTCTCTTCCCATGATTCGAGTTCTACACATATTATATCAATTGTCCCTTTCTTATTTATTTTGTACGCTTTCACTACTTTTGGTGTCATAGCCAGTTGCTTTGATATGAACTTCTCAACATGTTCTTTAGTTTTGCCGTCCTCTATTGATATTCCTTTTATTATTATATTGTTCCTTCTTTTTTGTTTTTCCTGATTTTCAACCCATTTTTCCAGTTTTTCTATTTTTTCTTTCATGTCCTTTTTTTCTTCCCATTCTTTCTCTTTCTGCTGAAAATCTTCTTTTATACTGAGTATTTCCGCTTTCAGTACTTAATCACTTACACTAAATAACAATACACAATCGAAAAGTGTGGCAAATACAATTACGTTTTACAATTAGATCGTCCGTAATAAATATTTAAAAAAAAAAATGAAAAACTTCATTTGTTTATATCTGTAACAAAAATTTTTTTTGCAAAATCCATCTGTATTTTCGTTTGCACTGTCAACAGCGATCGAAAAAAATGCAAAGACGATCAAATTTGAATTTTCACGTAATTCAGGCGATATGTTTGAGAAATTCTGACCCAATTACATGAGTGGACGAACAAAGACTAAGTAGTTATTAGGTGGTATATAACTGTTATTTTGCGAAATTAGAGGGGGTATCCTATTAAAAATGTTTTACCATTGATTCAATATATTCAAGTAGGTATGTGGTGACCTTGATCATACTTTAATTTAGCTAATATTTAATAAAAATTGTATTAAGAAATGGATCTTCCAATGGGGTATCCGTCAGTTTTCATATTTTTTTTCCACTCCACTATGTACGTGAATGTAAAGTAAAACAAGTAAACAAATAGAAAGCAGGGTTATCATCAGATATGTTTACATACATACAATACCTACTCAAATAGTGGGCGCTACTTTGCTTTGTCGTTTTTAACCATTTTTTAACCTCTAATTTGTTGGGCTAGATTCGAATATTAAAATAACTGCCAGAGTGAGAGTTAACTATATCACTGATGAGAGTCACTGGTGTTTTTGAAAAATGAGTTTACTAGGAGTTGATTAGTTTTATAATGGTTTCTAAGAACAGGAACCAATGCTCTATGCTTGTGCCATAACCCGTAATATTTAAATATATATGTATGTTTTGTCTTTAAATGTGTTGACAGTTGTGCATAAAACAGGTGTTATTTTTCTTATAATCTGTTTTTATCAAATTACAAAAACACAAAATGGAATCAGACTTAAAAAACAATAACTACTGGCAGAAAGAATGACTAAAAACGTTGAAAATTTATCTACCGCAGAACAATTTATTTTTTATGACATAAGATCATAACCATTAAAAATGAAAACAATTAATGCATGTCGAGTCAAATGGAACCCTACGATTTTGCCGAGTTAAGATAGTTAACTCCATTTCTTTTTAATAATATTAGACAATATTTGAGTTAACAATTGACCCTTGATATATTTTTCGAATGGAAAAATAGTAGCCTTTACTCATTTGAGTAAATATTCGAACCTAGTCTTGACCTTAGGGATGAATGGAAAGCTGAATAGCTGAATAGAAAGATGTGTGATTGGTTGTTTCAAATTGTACAGCAAATCAGATTAGTGGTGCCACAATTTATAATATTTTCGTTATATTTTATTCTAGTCCCTCCATATTCCCAGGGTAGGGGTGAAGAAGAGTAGGAGATTTTTATACAGATTTTTATACCACTAAAATTTATGTTCAAAATTCTTATTTGACTTGTTTTGAATATTAGAAATATTTTTTTATCGCATTCCGCTTCCGCACAGGTTCAAAACGTTCTTTAAATTCCGCATTTATTGTCCACTTTTTATTCGCATTGGATGCATAAAATTACACAGAACAGCACTGTATTAAATTTTTTGTTTGATTTTAACGAATTACATCTTATATAAATATGTAAGTAAATACATATGAGGAGCTAGGCGGAAGAACTATGAGGGTGTCATTCTGTTGAAACAGAGAAAATCGATTTTGTAAGTTTTAAGCAGTCTCACTTCCAGATATTAAATAATATGTTGATTTACTCTGTACAACTCTATACATTAATATTTTGGTATTGCAAATGATCACTAAATAAGTAAGTATATACATTTTTGTTGTTTTTTTTTTATTCCACTTGTCCCTTATCTTTATTGAATTAACAATGAAGGTGTATCTGAAACAGTCATAAAAAAGAAAATAAAAACTGAAATTCTGACATACTATGTGGATAACATAATACGTATTATTGTATTATAGACATAACAAATATACATTTATTTTATATTTAATATTATTAACTTAAATTATTGATTAATTAATTAATCAGTATATCTACTTCCCTATTGGTATAAAGTAGGTTGTTATAAAGAGTAACGGATTCGTTACAAACAAACGCTACTCACCTTCATCGGTTTTTACGCAACTACACATGATTTTAATTTTAATATATGAGGAACTTCTGCGGTTATTTCCGCACCAGGTGCTATTATTGTAGTTTAGGGCGTAATCTAGCATTTGCACCACCTAACACAATTTAAACGAACTTTACACCCTTATCGTTCTTCCCACCAGCTCCTCATATATATGCCAATAGTATCTATTTACACATTTGGTAGCTATTTCTGTACCTGAATTTGGCACCTTTGCTGTGATTCGCTGTACAATTTGGAATAACCAATCAGGCTGCCCTAAGTGCGAAATACATATATATATATATATAGATATATATATAGAATGCCATAATGCTTACAGAAGAGGCATATGTGCAGAAACACTTTTAAAAATGTAAAAACTTCAACACTGTATGTATTAAGTCCCAGTATGTATTCATTATGTATTCACTGTATGTATTCATTACGAATGAAAACTCATTTTTCAAGTTTTATTTATCATTTTTGAAGTTTTTCAGTAATGTCGAATTTCTTTGTTGTACCCAACATTCATTCTAATTGTCCTTGTTAATGTATTTGTCGAAACGCGAGCCAAATAAAGTGTAGCGTTTCAATGTGTTAAGAAGTTTTTGTTAGTTCACAAATGTAAATGATCATTGCTTGCTTAGCACATGGTGTAGGCAATAATATCATTCAAACTAGTAGAAATAGTTCATAGTTTTTGGCGAAACTAGTATCAAACTGTAGAGTATAGTGTGTACTACATGCAAATAAAAAAGAAAAGTGAGGACAGTATATATAGTGATAGTAAATTGTTAATAAACAGTTTAACAGAAGGTGTAAAACAAATAATAATAATTTTTTATTCCGTTACTTTTTCTAATAAAAAAACCACATAAAAGGAGTAGCTGTGATAAGAAGAAAGTAAATAAACCAGGGCTGGACTTAGATATTCTCTACATAAGGAATATCGATAAATGATACTTCAGTGATGGAATGCAACATATGTAAAGAGAAGAAGAAAAAAAGACATCTTTAATTGTGATGAATGCAACAAATTCATCTGTAAGTATTGTGGAGGACTAACCTCCTCCGAAGTAAAATGCCTAGAATTAAAAGAAAGAAGAGTGTTAAAATTCCATTGTCCGGACTGCATTAAAGGAAATACTTTTACATTATTACACACCATTATAGAAGATAAAAATGAACTTATAAATAGTAAAGAACAAACAATAAAACTGTTAGAACAAAGAATTGAAGAACTGAGAGGAAAAGTATATACTGATATATCAAAACAATCTGCTTCGTATAGTCAAGTAGTGAAGTCCAACCAGGAGAAAATTGTGGTGGTAAAACCTAAAAATATTTCACAGACAAGTATAAAAACGCGGGAAACCATACAAGAAAAAATAAACCCAGTATCTGTAGGAGCAATTACAAGAGTGAAACATGGAAAGGAAGGTGGAGTGGTCATATGCTGCAAAGATGATAAAGCTGTGGAAAATTTAAGCAGGGATGTAAAAAAATAAATTAGGGGAAGAATATGACATTAAGAAAATTGAGAAGAGGAATCCTAAAATAAAGTTATTGAAAGTTAATCCTAAAGATATTGAAGATAATGAAACTTTCATAGAAAAACTCGTATTTCAAAATACAATAACAACAGAAATAGAAAAAAGAAAAATTAATATACTATCTAAATATGAGGCAAGAGATAAAAGAAACTATAATGTTATAATTGAAATGGATCCAGAAACTTATGGGCAACTGAATCCTGAAGGAATTTTACATATTGGTTGGAAAAGATGTCGCTTTATAAATTATATAAATATAATCCAGTGTTATAAATGTTGGAAGTTTGGACATATGGCAAATACATGTAAAAACCCCAAGGAGGTTTGTCCAAAATGCACAGGTGAACATAAATCAAAAGATTGCAGTGAAAGTGAGTACAAATGCACTAACTGTAAGCATGCTGCAGAAGTTCTCAAAGTACCAAATGTAACATTTAACCACACTGCCTATGATAAAAATTGTGAATCATATAAAAGAATATATAATGAATTATCGAATCGATATAATTACCCGGATTTATACAATATCAATAATAGAGTAAAGTAGCAATTAAACAATAAGATATTGTATCTTAATATACAGAGTGTACTGAAACATAAAACAGAATTAAACTGGCTTATACATCAATGGAAGCCAGTTATAATATGCCTAACAGAAACTCATGTAACAGAAGACATACAAGATGCGGAAATAAAAATTGAAGGTTATAATAATATATGTTGCTATTCTACAAGTCGTTATACAGGGGGAGTACTAACATATGTCAAAGAAGAAATTAAATTTAAAAAAAATTCTTAATGAATCAATAGACATGAACATGTGGATAACTGGTATCAGCATAACAATAAGCAAACAAATTTATACAATTTTTAACTGCTACCACTCTCCTAATGCTAGTCACTTAGAATGTTTATCAAGGCTAGAAGATATATTAGAGGAATGGATAACATATAATAGTACATTAATTTTAATAGGAGATTTTAATATAAATATGGCCAAGGAAAGTTATTATGCAACTAAATTTAAAAGTATTATTCAATCTAATGGATTAAAGCAACATATTAATAAATTTACAAGGATTTCCAAAGACAGTAGTACGATAATTGATTTATTAATTACGAATAAGAAAGAAATAACTTATGAGATTCATTCCACACCAAAAATTACTGACCATGCCATAATTACAGTTGAACTAATCGATAAATTTAAATTAAAACCATACAAAAAAAAGTGAGAATATATAAGGATCTTAATGAAACAAATTTCCAGAATGATATGAGAAGCTCTGTAACCCTATTGGATAACCAAAATATTGTTGTACAAGCAAATGAACTGGTAAATATTGTCATAAAATGTCTGGATAAATATGCTCCTGAAAAGAACATTCAAGTAAATCCCCGATGGGGAAGTAATAAATGGTGGAATGAAGACATAAAACTAGCAATCGGAAACAGAGATAGACTGTATAAAAAAGCGATGATCACAGGTACAGATGAAGATTGGAAATCATTTAAAACATGCAGAAACAATGTAGTAACACAAATACGAAATCAAAAACAACATTATTATACTCAAAAATTGATGAAGTAAAGTATGACTCAAACGAAATGTGGAAAACATTAAAACAACTAGTGAATGGAAACGTATCAAGTAAACCGATAGGAATTAAATTTGATAACTTAATGTATGAGAATGATGAAGAAATATCAGATCTGTTTAATAATTATTTTTTGGACAGCATTGAAAATATTACTTTGGCATTAAATAATAAAACTGAAAGTTATGAGTACATCCTTGA
Source organism: Aromia moschata (assembly GCA_029963805.1). Taxonomy (NCBI): domain Eukaryota; kingdom Metazoa; phylum Arthropoda; class Insecta; order Coleoptera; family Cerambycidae; genus Aromia; species Aromia moschata. The sequence goes on from JAPWTK010000109.1 coordinate 770,875, forward strand.
CTGCATGGAAAGGCATAGCTGTGTATTTGAAAATTTTACCCTATTAAATATGTCTACACTAAAAGCAACAGTTAAAAAGCTAAAGAACAAGAAAAGTAGCGTTGATGGAATAAATACAGAAATATTAAAAATGGCAGTTGAGGCTATTGGTGAAACGTTCCTAAAAGTAATCAACAGCAGTCTAGAACGTGGTAAATTCCCTGATGAATGGAAGAAGTCAACAATTATACCTGTTGAAAAAAGGCCAAACACAATACTGGGTGAAGAACATCGACCCCTAAATATGGTTCCCAGTTATGAGAAATTATTGGAAACAGTGGTCAATGATCAATTAGTTGAATACTGTATAACAAACAACTTACTAACAAAACATCAGGCAGGTTTTCGTAAAAATAACTCATGCGAAAGTGCCTTGCAGACTGTATTATTCCATTGGCACGAAGCTATAAATAATAAACAAATCATTGGTGCAATATTTATAGACTTCCAAAGGGCATTTGAGACCATTGATAGGGACTTGCTGCTATTAAAAATGGAACAGCTAGGGATTAAAGGGACAGTCTTCAAATGGTTCAAAAGTTACTTACATAATAGAAGTCAGGAGACGAAATACAAGAATTGTTTTTCAAAACCTAGGATAACAACATATGGTGTTCCACAAGGGACTGTATTGGGGCCATCCCTGTTTGTTTTATATATCAACGACATTGTACAGCATAAAGGAAAATGTGAGATCCAACTTTTTGCAGATGACTCTTTAATCTACATTATTGGTGAAAGTGTAAACGAAGTAATAACAATTTTAAATAATGAGATAAAAACAATTATTAAATGGCTAACTGACAATAACTTAAAAGTTAATGTAAATAAGACTAAGTATATGATAATAAGAAATAAATATAATTTAATTGATGATTGTAACATAGATGTAGTTATAAATGGAGATAAAATAGATAGGGTTAAAGAATATAAATACTTAGGTATTGTTATAGATGATCAGTTGACATTTATAAAACATTCTGATTATATTACAAGTAAAATAGCAAAGAAAATTAATTTTTTAGGTAGAATAAGTAGTGACATAACACAATATACAAAAACATTAATTTATAAATCAATCATAAGTCCTCATTTGAATTATTGTTCTTCAATATTGTACCTATTAAATGACTCTCAATTGAACAATTTACAAAAGAAACAGAATCAAGCAATGCGAATTATATTAAAATGTAATAAATATACCAACAGAAAATATATGTTAGAAACTATAGGGATTATGAGTGTAAAACAAACAATAGTTTATAATACTATGACTTTCATATACAAAATATTGCATAGGTTGATGCCACTACATTTATATGAGTATTGCACTTTTGCAGCTGACATCCATAGGCATATGACTAGAACGCGAAATGATCTTTATGTAAATACAGTTAGGACTAATTATGGGCAAAATAGTTTGTTTCACAAAGGTTTCATAATGTATAACAATCTACCAAATGAAATAAAAACAAGTACCAGCTTACAGATGTTTAAAAAAGCTTTGCAGTAGATATGTACATGATAATATAGAACTTTAGTTTTAGTAGAACATATAATAATAACTTAGTTTTTATTTATATAATAGTATATATGTATGTTTATATTTAGCTGATGCTAATAAATATTATTATTATTATTATTATTAAATAATATCTTATCATGTACACTACAACCTCTTTAATATAAACATACGTTAATTCGAACATATTCTAGTCCAAACGGCCAAATCATGAACTGTATATTTTGTTAACCATTTTTTCAAACTCCTAATTAATTATTCACCAAGAACGTGTGGAAGTCATTAATAAGGTTCAGAATGAAACAAATACTACAAATAATTGTTAAAAATCGCCTTTTTTTGTTTTAGGTCTAGGTGACTTCTTTGAAGATGTAAAAAAAGCCTATGCTGAAGCCAATATTCTGCTTGGCGATATCATTAAGGTTACCCCTTCGTCAAGGTAGTGGGCGATCTCGCCCAGTTCTCATGGTGCAGAACAAGTTGTCCCCCAAGGATGTGCTGGACAAAGCTGAGGAATTGTCCTTCCCCAAATCTGTAGTTGAATACCTCCAAGGTCACATTGGCCAGCCGTATGGTGGTTTCCCAGAACCTCTTCGTTCCAAACTACTCAGGGATATGCCTCGCATTGACGGGCGCCCCGGCGAAAGTCTTCCCCCCTAGATTTTAAAGACCTGGCTGCCAAAGTGAGGGAGAACTTCCCGCATGCTACCGACAAGGACATCATGTCTGCAGCGCTCTACCCGCAGGTCACTAATGAGTACCTTACTTTCTCCAAACAGTACGGACCCGTAGACAAACTGGATACCAGGATATTCCTGGTGGGACCCAAAGTCGGTGAGGAATTCGCGGTAACGATCGAAAAGGGCAAAGCGTTGGGTATCAAAACGTTGGCCGTCGCCGAAGACTTGGACGGAGAACGGTGAACGCGAAGTGTTCTTCGAACTGAATGGGACGCTGAGGTCTGTGTTGATAAGGGACATGGATGCTGGTAAGGAGATGGACACTCACCCCAAGGCGGACAAGACGGACAAGAAGCAAGTGGGCGCGCCCATGCCAGGCACTGTGATCGATATCAGAGTTAAGGTGGGAGAAAAGATAGAAAAGGGTACGCCACTGGTGATCCTATCGGCGATGAAGATGGAGACAGTGGTTCAAAGTCCAGTTGCTGGCATTGTTAAAACTATAGATGTCGAAATGGGAATTAAGCTATCAGCGGAAGATTTGATCATTACAGTAGAATGAGGACGCCCAAAGAAGGCCACCTAAGAAAAACTAAGTACGACCATAGAATCATTTTTAGGCTGTGTTAAAAAAATGTTTTTGTTGTTTGTTGAGATTTCAAATACAGTTTTTAATCTTGGATTCTATTGGTATTTTTATAGTTTACATATATATTGAAATAATATTAGTTGTTTTTTATTGATTTTAATTATGCATTGTGATTCAAAATGTTATACAAATCTTTTTTCATGTTAATATATTTTTTTTAGTAAACGTTTGTTTCAAACAACGTCTATATGTTGCCACAGCATAAGGAAGACAAACAAAATCACTTGATTGTCGACGTTTTGAAGTGAGTAAGCCAGATTTCGTGACCTTGGACTACTGGTCACTGCACGTTTACTAATGTTTTGCAACAGAACGAGGCATATTCTTCAGCATTGTACTAGGTTTGCATTCATTTTTACATGAATACGTGAAAACAGCATTAAATACGTAAATAAACAATAAATTAACTCTTATTAAAATATTCTTAAGACATTCATATTCGCATTATTCATTTGTGGCAGTCTTATAAAGCGCACAATTTTTAAATACGTCTCTGGATGGTCGACACTCACTCAAGTACGCTAGAGATATGACTAACCCATCTACATACTGTGGGCGATGCTCAGCATGCAATGCGCATACTTATGGTTCTGGACAGAGAGGTTTTTCTGGTATGCTGTGGTATCGCTCTCTAGTCCATGTTGATGGAACGACATATTTTGGCTGTCTAACACAGTCAACAGCTACTAAATGTCCTTCCTAAAAGCAAGATTATTGACATTTCACGCAAACAAAGTATATTAATATTATCGTGGTGTTATCTTCATGATATCGTCCTATAGTGCATTTTAATGGGATCGAATATTTTGATTGTCAGACACAGTCAGCAACTATCAAATGTCTCCCAAAAGCACTCTAGCGGTATAACCGCCAAGCTCAAATGAAGTGAAAAAGATATCCTCGTTCTTTGTTACTCGTACGTCAAAAGTCATATATTCGGATTTCAATCTTATTAGATCTCGTCAGTAAAACATATTTAAGGAGCATGTTGATTCTATCCTGACCAGGAGAGTATACTATGCTGATACCTTAGTATCGCCCTCTAGTGCATGTTAATTGGACCAAACATATTTTGGCTGTCCAACAAAGTCGACAACTACCAAATTTCTTTCCCAAAAGCCCTTTCCTTTTTTTTTTTGACATGTGTGTAATAAAGAACGAGAATATCTTTTCACTTCATCCGAGCTTGGCGGTTACGCCGCCAGAGTGCTTTGGGAAAGACATTTGGTAATTGCCGACTTTGTCGGAGTGCCAAAATATGTCTGGTTTCTGGTCCAGTCCATTAACATGCACTAGAGGGCGATACTAAGGTATCGTCAGTGTGCTTTCCTGTGGTCAGGATACAACCAACACGCTCGTTCTTTACTCACACCTCAAATATGTCGTAGTGATGCCATCTAACAAGATTGAAATCTGAAGATACGACTTTTGACATGCGAGTAACAAAGAACGAGGATATCTATTTAACTTTTTCAAAGCCTCTTACTTGATTACTTTGAATTAGAGATGGACAAAGTAACGACTGTTTTACACACACCAATTTTTCTCACAATAAATTGTACACGTTGACCTTCAATTTATTGGAATACGTGTAAAACAGAAATTGCGCCCAATTTATTGTCCACAATAAATTTTAGAATTTAGAACTTGCTCTAATTTCTTGGCCAATTTTAGGGATATTTAGTAACTTTTTACATTTATTTCATTGTACCAATCTTATAATGAGATACATAAGCGGTTTCTCTTAGGGACAAACCTATGATCACTCTTAGGTTTTATTCATTGAGAGTTGGCAGTGTTGAAATTGGCCAATAAATTATTACAAATATTGCAGTGTAAACAGTTACAATTAGACAATTTATTGTGCAATAAATTGGTATGGGTAAAAGAGCCTTGATTCTTTTTAGTGAAGTAACTCACTAACTCTGACTCAGAGAAATGAATTAACTCAGTGAGCTGACACAAATAGAGTCGACTTTTTTAGAAAGTTATGCGCAAGTCTAAGGTAAGTATAATCTGTAAAATGACTCCAATGACTCCTGTAACTCACCGCAGTTTTGGTTTCTAACATCATTCGCAATTTGCTTTGTTATGTTTCCATTTTAAAAGTAAATTTCTTAATAGATATTTATTATTTTTTGGTTTAAGATAAATAGGTCACATGGAAATATTCTACAATTTGCAATTTAAAATTACTAGTCAATAAAACCATCTCAGTTTATTTTGTACATACAACCCAACAGAAAAAATACAGTAGATCCATTATTTCTTTTTAAGAAGACATCCCTCATGCTGCATGTCAAGCACGAGCGAGGCATATATCAGAAGAGTCTAGTGTCGAGAGTAGCGTTGGGAATAATCGAATTATTTTCACTATCGAATAATTAGTAATAATTAATATTAAGAATTAATAGAATAATTTAAATTATACCAGGGGCGATCGCTGCATATAAAACAAAAACGCCAAAAAAAACGCCACCACAGCCAAACCCCCCCCCCACGTTACTTTGGGGGAGGGGCGATCGCTACAGATAAACAAAAAACCCAAAAAAAAAAAACAAAAGCAACGGCAACCGCATTCCCCCCGAGTATTTTGGTTTTTACTTGACCCTTTGGCTACACTCGACCTCCATCGTAAATATTCGATAGGTATAGGCGTCACATTTCCGTAGAATGTTCTTCTATACGTATATTTTCTTTGTTATTTGAATTTTTCATTTTGGCGATTTCAGATAAGAATGCGCCCCCTGGGCGGAAAATATGCGAACCCAGTAAGCGAGTAACCATTTATCAATTGCCGCCTTGTGTACGTCGGATTTTACTGTTTCTGTGTACATATTTTGTGGTTTTCGCGAGTTTACATTTCATTTTGTTAATGAAAAGGTGAAAAGTTTGTTTTTATGCAAAATGTCGCTGAAAACACGTTACCACTTCAACTGGAAAATCAAAAACTAGGCATAATACAAACCGTGCTGTTTATGGTTGCCATTCTTAACCATTATATTTCTTTATATAGACATCCAAAAAAAAACGTCATCAACTCTGGCTATGAACGGGAGAGATGGAAATAACGGTCATGTCTAAGCTTTACGGTTTTGTCAAACTTTTGACAAGTGACTGTCACAATTTGTAAAATAAACAATGGCTGTCATATGATGTGACAGTCTTGACAAGTAAATTAGGTTATAAATTCGATCAAGAATAGAAATACGTTTTTTTTTTCTCGGCCAACTTTGATGATGTTTTTTTTGGATGTCTCCATATTACCTGCAAAGAAAGAAAGCATGTTTGTTTTTTCAAAAAATTTCCCCTTCCTTGGATCGGTTATTCGTAAATTGGGAGGACTTAGATCAGTCTTTCATTGTACGCTTGTTTTTAAACTTAGAACGGTCTTTCAATGGCCATTACTATGGACCAAATAAAAATGCGTATGCTAAACTACCATTTGGCGTAATAATCATGATTTTCGATATTTTGGACTTAGATCGTTTTTGCCGTGTGCTCTTCATATAGGTATGGATGCTAAACTACCTAAACTAAACTATAAAGGGAACAAAAACGTTATAGAAAAGAGATCAATTTATAAAATTTCAAGCGCGATTTATACAAATAAAATGAATCAAGTTATTAAAATATTTTTGAGATACTGTTACTAACATTTTCGTGGCAAACTCTTCATCAAAAGGTACACATACATATGTTTAAAACGAACCAAGGCAGGTAAAAAATACCGGGAAACGGTAACGATGCTAAGCACGTCTGACAGTTGATTACTCGCTTTCTCCATGTTTGTTTACGTTTGCCAATCTGTCACGACCTAATGTTAAATTTCCCAAAAATCCTAACAGGAAACAAAAAATATGGTGATATAGGAAGGGAAATTCTAAGAAAGATAGCGTTTTTTCCTTTTTGCTCGTAAACGGCGGTTAACCTAAAAAAAATCATAAAAGTAAAAAAAAACGGTTTTTCGCTAATAAAAAAAAAACGAACTCTGATCGGAAAAAGTTAAATTAGAAAGTTGTAGGTATTAAAAAAACCTACCGAATCGTATTTTTGAATATATCGATTGCTATATTACTTTTCGAGACATATCGAAAAAACCGTCAAAAATCGTCTTTTTTTGTTTTTGCTATATATGTATCTTGCAAATTAAGGTTTTGACACTTGTTACTTACTGTAAATATAGCCCTCGGCGACCGAAAAAGTTTACTTTTTTTAAAATTTAACAAACTTAAAAATGTTTCGAGATATCGATTTTTTCGAAAAAAAACTCATCTCGAAAATCGGCTCTTCTATTTCGACGAAGAGTCGTAGAGAAACGAATCGGGGCTCATTTTTTTCCTTAAGAGTTGTACTTTTTATGGTAAAAAACAGTGACAACGATTTTATTTATTTTAAGGGTCCAAAAATGATATTGAAAATAGTAAAAAAATTTGTGTTTTTCTTTAATATCTTTTTCGTTTTTCATTTCTCGATAATGTCTTTTACAGGAATCGATTGCTTGCATTTTTACGCATTTTTTTTTAAAACGTTGCTCTACGACCTTCTGGAGCCGAGATCAATTATTTTGTTTTTCAAAAAATTCCACAGGACGGTATTTAAGTGCTTCAGCGTTCATTGTTACAGATTGAAGTTGAAGACCTATATTTTCAATAAAAAAATCCTGTGGCTCATTTTAGCCGCTTCTCCATTTTTAATTGTGCGTCAATTCGAGCACGGCGCGAGCTAACTGTAGCTGGCGGCGGAGTGGGGGTAACGGGTAACGCTATTCGGCCGCTCCGAAAACTGAATTCGCTCTTTCAAAAGCGCTTGTACTCTCGAAATCTTTATTATCTCGACTTCTAGACCACGTACAAAAATCCTTTTACACTTAATCTGGGGTCGCTCGACGAGACAAATCGAAATATGACATTTACGACGGCCTCGAATGCATAATTACCTTTGAAAAATTTAATTTTTCTTTAGTCTAACATTCTCTCGCCTCTTGTTACCACTCAAATAATTATTTAATAATTGTTTATGAAATAAAATAAAGTCCGTTTTATGGTAATTATAACTTTCTATTATAACACTGTTACAAAATATTTATTTAATTAAAGTTTATGTATATCACTCTAAATATGTATATAATCTCCGTCTCTTCAATTCGCTCAATTGTGTTTCATTTTGTCCTTCCTCTTCCATACTTTCATTTCCTACATTCTGCACACACTCATCTTCATTTTTCACATAATTTGTATCAATAATGACTGATTCAAGAGCGTTAAAACAGTCATCATCTAATTAGATCTTCGTAGTTTAAAAATTTTCAAAAATCACAATGTAAACAGACACTCGTGCATTTTAATTTTTTTTTACCGCCACAGTTTTTATTCTTGCAACCGTTTGCAACTTGCCTGTTATAAACACAAAGTAATTAGTCTAGACGTAATCAATAATAATCATAAAGTAAGAAAGTAATTAAAATATTAAATTAATGCCAAGTACCGTAAATCACATAATTTCAGTTTATAGTAAATTATAAAAATAATAAAAATGTAATAAAACACGCAATAGAAAGTGAGTTTCATGATGGCGGTATTTTTTGTTATAAATAATTATTTGAGTGGTAACAAGACGCGAGAGGATGTTAGACTAAAGAAAAATTAAATTTTTCAATGGTAATTATGCATTCGAGGCCGTCGCGTCGTAAATATCATATTTCGATTTGTTGCGTCGAGCGACCCCAGATTAAGTACAAAAGGATTTTTGTATGTGGTCTAGAAGTCGAGATAATAAAGATTTTGAGAGTACAAGCGCTTTTGAATGCGCGAATTCAGTTTTAGGAGCGGCCGAATAGAGTTACCCGTTACCCCCACTCCGCCGCCAGCTACAGTTAGCGCGCGCCGTGCTCGAATTGACGTACAATTAAAATGCAAAAGTGGCTAAAATGAGCCACAGTATTTTTTTATTGAAAATATGTCTTTAACTGCAATCTCTGTAAGAATAGACGCTGTAGCACTTAAAAACCGTCCTGTGAAATTTTTTGAAAAACAAAATTGATCTCGGCTCCAGAAGGTCGTAGAGCAACGTTTTTTTTTTTAAAAAAAAAATGCGTAAAAATGCGTAAAAATGCAAGCAATCGATTCCTGTAAAAGACATTCCCGAGAAATGAAAATCGAAAAAGATATTAAAGAAAAACACGACCAAAAAAATTTTTACTTTTTTCAATGTTATTTTTGGACCCTTAAAATAAATAAAACCGATATCACTGTTTTTTACCATAAAAGTACAACTCTTAAGGAACAAAATGAGCGCCGATTCGTTTCTCTACGACTCTTTGTCGAGATAGAAGAGCCGATTTTCGAGATGAGTTTTTTTTCGAAAAATCGATATAACTCGAAACATTTTTAAGTTTATTAAATTTAAAAAAAAGTCGGTCTTTTTTTCGGTCGCCGAGGGCTATATTTACAGTAAGTAACAAGTGTCAAAACCTTAATTTGCAAGATATATAGCAAAAACAAAAAAAAGGCGATTTTTGACGGTTTTTTTCGATATACCTCAAAAAGTAATATAGCAATCGATATATTCAAAAATACGATTCGGTAGGTTTTTTTAATACCTACAACTTTCTAATTTAACTTTTTCCGATCAGAGTTCGTTTTTTTTTATTAGCGAAAACCCGTTTTTTTTTACTTTTATGATTTTTTTTAGGTTAACCGCCGTTTACGAGCAAAAGGAAAAAACGCTATCTTTCTAAGAATTTTTTTTCCTATATCACCATATTTTTTGTTTCCTGTTAGGATTTTTGGGATGCTCTTCTACCTATTGATTGGACTATATATGAGAGGCATATCAACGTGGGAGTTTAGTCTATCCTTGGAGATAGATAAATTAGTGTTAGTTGAAAGTGCGAGTTTAATTTTTCACACCTAACGAACCTGTAGTGAACAAAACGTTACATTGATGTCAGGTGTGGGGTGTGAAAAAAAAACTGAACAAATAAAACATTTAAATAAATAAAATAGCGATACGTAAATCAAGTGAAATGGCTTCTAAGCAAGTTTTATTAAAGGACCTTAAAGTGGCGGATTTAAAAAAAGAACTCGAAGAACGGGAGTGAGAGACGACAGGGAAAAAGGCCGATCTGCAAAATAGACTTAAAGAAGCCCTGTAAAATGAGTGAAAACCCCGACATATATTTATTCGAAATTGCCGGTGACATAAATTCGGCGTTGTAAAGTTTAAAAGAAAGCCTGGAAAAGCTACAGGAAAATTCAGGTTGTCTCCAGAAACAATTGGGCGAATACGTGGACGGAAAAATTGAGGAAATAGAAAATAAATTGGTTACCATGGAAGAATTCCAGAATAAATTTTTAGAAGTAGAGAAAAATTGCAATGCTGAGTTTAGAAAGTGGGGAACAACAACGAATGGTCAATACCGCTCTGAAGCCGCCTGGTAGCGACATCGACAGGTTGAGTAAACCCGAGCTGAGCAGTCACATGGAAATTTCGCAAATTCTCATGAAACGACCACAGTTTGATGGTAAGAGTTCCTGGGTTAATTATCTACGGCAATTTGAGGCTGCAGCGAAGGCAAATGGTTGGTCGTTGGCAGAGAAGGCTAGAGCGCTGACGTTGGTACTACGCGGAGATGCCAAGGATATATTACAGACGCTTTCGCTGGAAGAACAAGAAGATTACCATCAACTAGTCCCACACCTGGAAATGCGATATGGTCAGTCCCATCTCGAGCATGTCTACCACTTGCAGTTGAAGAACCGCTGAAGCGGACATAGCGCGGTTAGTTCGTTTGGCATATTCATCTACGCCGGAGAACGTTATGGAACGATTAGCCGGGCAAGCATTTTTCGATGGTCTGAGTGATACTGAGACCCGTCAACCCCTAACTCTCACTCGTCCCAGCAAGTTGGTGGATGCTTTGGTGCGAGCTTTGGAATTGGAAGCCGCTAAACAAAGTTGTAGAGGTCAAGCTAAGGTCCGTAAGATGGAGGAAGATGTTGAGGAAGGAACATGCAATGTCCAATGTTCCAAAGTCGTCGAGAACATATTGGATAAGAGGCAAATTCGGTGTTGGCATTGCGGTAAGCTAGGACATGTCCGTAGTCGCTGCCCTAGAAACAAGGAAACGTCACCCTCATTGGAAAACTAAAAGAGGTTGGCCATAAGGAGCCATCGTCAACCTCTAAGAAGAAAGCCCCAAGGAAAATAGCTCATATCGCATCTCTTCAACATCTGTCTAATAGTGTTTTTGTGGATGGACTAGTCGATGGAAACGAACGAAGGCTCCTATTGGATACAGGTGCGAATAAAACTGTCATTAGACCAGATATTGTTGGAGCAGCGGCAGAATTACACCAACCAACTGGCGACTACGTACTGCAACCGGAGATCCCGCTACCATTCGCGGTGAGACCAATGTCACCATTGTTATTGGAAACGTGTCGTTTGAACATCGAGCACTGGTAGTCGAAATTGAGGATGAACTTATTCTTGGAATGCACATTATGAACACCAAGGGAATTGAACTGGACTTCAAGAATTGTGTTCTGAAAATAAATGGGGAGGAAATCGTACTACATCGAAAGATGGAGGAAACAATTAAAGTTGTTAAGTCCTGGCAGAGGATACGGCAGTGCCAGAACGAAGTGAGACGATATTGGATGCTCATTTGGATGGTAACCCATGTGATGGAAATATAATGGTGTTTGAGCCAAGATCTCACGACGGCAAGGTAACAAGGGGAATCACTGTAGGAAAAGCTCTGTTGCTGACCGAGAAAACAGTACCGGTGAGAATAATGAACCTTGATCATCATCCAGTGAATCTAAGAAAAGGAAGTGTTTTAGGGTGCTGTTCTTCGGTTTTCTCCGTCATTCGAAAATTAGATACTCAAGAAAATTCGGTTAGGAAGATTACAGGCGAGTTAGCAAACCTCCTATCATCTTCCTCAAGATCCTTAAATAGTGATCAAACGACGAAACTAAGGAGTCTTATTACTAAGTATGCAAACATTTTCGATAATGGGCAAGGAGGAAAGGGCAGGACAAATGTAATCCAACACAAAACAGACACAGGCGACGCCCAGCCCATTCGACAAACAGCAAGAAGATTGCCACTAGCCAAATGCGAGGAAGCCGATAAAATAAAATTGTTTCTTTAATCGGTCCCTTCTTTTTATAGATGAAATTGGGCCTTGAGTTATCCACGGTCTAAGCTTTTACATGTTTTTATTTCAACCTTGCTTTAAATCAAAATATCAACGTATTTCATCAAAGAATTAAAAAAAAGAATACACAGTACTTATTTATTTATATTCTCTAAGGCAGCTTCTATTAGGTTATTAATTAAGGGCGCCCTTTTTTTAGACTTTCCTATATACTCAAACAATTCCTCTTCTGTTAAAGGACTTCCGCCAGGTTTGTGAATACAGCAAAGATCGTCACCCTTCAAAACAATTGTTATAATACCTGTGCACAGATTTTCTTCGTCCACTGTAGGGTCTGCGAGGATGATTTTGCTGTAAAAACAAAATCTGTACATTTATGAATTAAACTACTTGAAGACATACTCGTCAAATATTACAAAAGTGGCAGATATTGGGGTAGAATGAATAGGCAAATGTTTTCGTTCTTCTAAATTTACCAGTTTATTGTCCAAGGATGGATCATAATCCACAGACGGAAGTGTAACTGTAAGAGTGCTTTGTGTTAAAAAAATAAACTCTTATTTTATATATAGTACCTGTACGCAAGGCTCCCATTAATGCCATAATGCAAGCATCGACGAGCGATCCATCGTAATCTAAACAGATAAAATCCACAAATAGACACCATGCCAACTTATCTGGAAATATGCATAAATCTTTGGGATCCACACATTTTGAGTGCTGAATAATATCTGCGATAATCTGTGTTAATACTTGTGCTTGATCACTTGGTGGGCCTGACTTAAACTTTGGAGAGCACAAAGGAGGTAATTCCAAATTTGGTACAATGAACCCTTGGTCTGGGGTCTCTGCTTTTGGCCTACAGAACTCCTAAAATTTTGTAAACAGATCACAACTAAATTTAAATAAATGGGATGTAGATGCTTGTAGGTATTATACTTACTGCTTTTATGCCACATACTATAGTGGTTCTGCCAACTTTGGCAATGGCTGAACCATCAGCTGTATCTATAGAACCAACATTTAATATAACTGGTCTAAATTTATCAAATTGTCTTCCATCAGGTCGAACATTGTGTACTAAGTAGTCCCTATAATATTTGATGGGATGTAACGATCTGCAAAAGTTTATTAATGTGCCCATTCTTAAAAATTCATTTTAATTTTATGTTAAGTGATAAAGTTTTAGTTTAATTAAGTTATAGTTTATAACTTAATTTATAAAAATAAGTGTTCTAGTTTTTTTTTCAGTTATACTTAATTGAATCGCTGAGTGCAGAAAGGGCATGAGTCCACAATTTATCGATATTCATTTGCTTACAGAAATGGATGGAAATGGACTGAACACGCATTGTGTGGTAAAAAGTCATGAGTCTGGCGCCTAGAACCGTGTTTACTGAGCGAGGTATAATAGCGCTGAGAGCAGTAAGGGCATGAGTCTTCCGACTCATGACCTTTCTGCACCCAACAGTCTGCCCTTCAAATTATAGACTCATGCCCTTTCTGCACTCAGCGATATCTAACTGTTATAAATACTGTATTCATAAATGTATACAAATGACTAATATAACCTAATAAAATTTAAAATTAATATTAATAGTATAATTTTTTACCTGTATTGTTCAGCCATATATAGTTTCACTTTTTCTTAACTTATATTTCTATGTTTGGAGGCTAACATACGCTTCTATTTATTTTCAGCAAGTACACTTTTTTGTTTTTCAATAAAAGCTGTCCTCTATACAAAACATTTAAATTAGCGATGGGAATAATCGAGATGCAATAATTGAATTAGTAGATTATTAAAATATCTTTAGATAATCGATTATGCTATTTGAAAATTAGTACACTTAACATCCACATATCCGAACTCCAAATTTCCGAACTCACGATACACTCAACATCCACATTTCCGAACTTTTACGTTCCGCAGACTTCCACATTTCCGAACTTGCGTCACCACGGGATTACCGAACTGCTGGCGCATGCGCAAAGGGTTTTTCTGGCTCATTCTAGTACTTTTCTTTGTTTTTCGAGGTTTTTATGCAAATGTAATACATACATACATGTGTACATGTTAATAAAAGAACGTTTTTCTAAACAAAAAAAAATGGCAGGTGCAAAGGAGAGAGTGATGCAGGTAATTATTTTGTAATTCAAAGTAAAGGTTTGTCTTATTGAACATTTTGTTGACGTAACCTATTATAATTTAAAACTGAAATGAAAAATGATGAGAAAATATGTATTTTTAAGAAAACCGTGATACAAAACAAACATTATTGTACTGTTTATTTGTAGAGAAAAGAGCCTGTGAAGAGGCTAACCTTGGAGCAAAAGCTGGATTTGATAAATCACGCAAAAAATGGTGTTAAAAATGTTGATCTATGTAAGATGTACAATATTTGTAAATCGACAGTGGCAGAAATTCTTGGAAAAAAGAAATTTATTTTGAGAAAAACTGAAAAAAAGAAGAAAATTGAGTGGACGGATTGACACAATAAAGTGCACCGGTACTTATGATACGCCATTTGAATGAAGTGTTTTTCACTGGTTTGTACAAAGAAGAACTCTGGTCTCAGGTGTTTTGTTTGCTGAATTCTGTGACAATCGAAATGTTTGATAACAATCGCGTTATTGTGTTTACATTTTTTTCTCATTTCAAATTTCGCGGTTTTTTGTCGTCAACCAATCAGCGACAAGTTCGGTTATGTGGAAGTACAAGTTCGGAAATATCGTGAGAAAAAAGTTCGGAAATATCGTGAGTTCGGAAATTTGGAGTTCGGATATGTGGATGTTGAGTGTATTTCCGAACTTTTTCTCACGATATTTCCGAACTTGTACTTCCACATAACCGAACTTGTCGCTGATTGGTTGGCGACAAAAAACCGCGAAATTTGAAATGAGAACAAAAATGTAAACAATACATAATGCGATTGTATTCAAACATTTCGATTGTCACAGAATTCAGCAAAGAGGAAATCGCCCTCCCTCAGCAGCACACCTGAGACAAGAGTTCTTCTTTGTACAAACCAGTGAAAAACACTTCTTTCAAATGGCGTATCATAAGTACTGGTGCACTTTATTGTGTCAATCCGTCCACTCAATTTTGTTGTTTTTTTCAGTTTTTTCAAAGTAAATTTCTTTTTTTCAAGAATTTCTGCCACTGACGATTTACAAATATTGTACATCTTACATAGATCAACATTTTTAACGCCATTTTTTGCGATTTATCAAATCCAGCTTTTGTTCCAAGGTTAGCCTCTTAGCAGGCTCTTTTTTCTCTGCGGCATTGGTGCTTCCTGTCAAGTGAGGCTGTACTTTAGAGATGGGCAAAGTAACTCTTTTTAATGAGGTAACTCACTGACTCCAACTCGGACAAAAGAGTTAACTTAGTGAGCTGACTCAAAAAGAGTCGACTCTTTTAGAATGTCCTGCGCAAGTTCGCAACTATATTCTGCAAAGTGACTCCGACCTCGGTCGACTCCCGTAACTCACCGTGGCTCACAATCATCTCGTCGTTTTCTTTTAAAGGTAAAACTCATGTAACACCGAATCAATTATAAGAAAATTGCAATCATCTAACAAGAGACGAAAAAAAGTTGCAATGTATATATTATACTTTGGTGGCTTCATCTTAATTTTGTTAAAATTTTAATGTACAGTATTTGGTTGAAAAGTACAGGAATATAATCACTTCCTTTTAATGCGTTTATTTTATGAAAACTTTTACGAAAAAGAAATACAAAAATAACATTTGATTCTGGATTTTTAACTTCGGACTTTATATTAATACAAACAAAATAAGCAAAACAAAATAAACTATTCCCATTAATATAATCGATACGTGCCATTTTTAAAGAATATGACATCTAAAGTCCCTAGGTAGAACGCGCGAAATCCAAAATTTTAAATTGTATCTGATTCTTTATTCTTACAACAGAATGGCCGAATGCATCGAAATCGACATCACTCATGCTACGAGTTAAACGCGAACGAAGTGTATGTACTACGTAAACATCAGAGTTGAGACTTAAGACAACAAAACGTAATATAGAGAACTTAAGACTGTCGAGAGTTATCAAAATAAAATCGAGTCAGTTGTAATCAGAAGAGTCGAGAGTCATGAAAATAAAATCGAGTCAGCTGACTCGGTGACTCACTTTACCGAGTCGACTCTTCGATTTAACTCACTCGCGAGCACAGATTACCCACAGCTCGCGAGTTACCCATCTCTACTGTACTTATTTGTTGTTTTGCCGGCGTGAAAAATGTACGTAGGAGTGAGCGGACCAAATTTTTAGTAACGGAGCCAAAAATTGTAAGGGTTGTATAAATACACATAAAGGATCCCATAATATAAAGGAATATCGCGTTTTTAAATAGAATTCTGCTTCCTATTCAATAAACTAATGTTGCAAGGATTTCAAATAGCGCGCCGCACAGGAGCAAAGAGCTCGTGGTAATAGTGGGGATAGAAAAACCCCGAATTGCGGAGGGATTTTTCGCCCAATTGTGGAGGTAAACGAATTTTGGAGGGCCAAATTTTGGAGACTCCAGTGGTAGTTGTTCGGCGAGATGCGAGAACCGAGAACCGAGTTACAACTAGCGATGGGAATAATCGAGATGCAATAATCGGATTAGTAGATTATTAAAATATCTCGAGATAATCGATTATGCTATCTGAAAATTAGTAGTCAAAATTAGTAGTACTAAAATTAGTTGTTCGGCGAGAAGCGAGAACCGCTTTGACAGCTTAATGATAAACGTCATATAAAACCATAGCATGGTTTTCTATGATAAACATTCACATGTGGACCGCTGACCGCTGCTCATCACGTGACTCGAGTACATTACTGTTTACAGCGCCTCCTGGAGGCGGACAGATTTGATCCCTAGATACCGAACGAGTTCGGTCTCCTTAGTTCTAGTCTTCTTGAATTAGACATTAGGCGACTGTTTTTAATGAGTATATGTCATTTTTTTTGACAAACTAGTTTCTATTATCTTTTTATTGAACTTATCGACTATAATAATTAAATAATTCAGCCAAGTACCTAGAGGTTTTTATAGGAAATAATTTTAAATACCAGGTAACTAAACCTGGTTCTGTGATTGGTGGATTTCCTCATATGCCAAGCGATTCTCAACCGTCTCAGCTGTTCTTTCCCGCATTTGTAAACGATCGGGAGGCAGTTATAGCAGTTAGGGCGACCGTTAAAAGTTGTTTCGTGGTAAGGCTGTTAGGTACCTGTTAGGTAAGGAAGTTCGTGTCGTGAGAGTATCTGCTTTTCAATTAGAAAATGGCAACCATTAGAATTCACGAAGATCAAGAAAATCGCGTACCTGAACTTCGACAAAAACAAAGCACCATGGCGGTGCAGCAAAAACGGTCAGTATTGGGCCTTATAGAAAACGAGAAACAGCGACCCGGTGTACATATTAAAGGAAAACAGGTAGGTGTTGATGAAGCTGTGTTTGAACGCATGCATAATTTGTTATTTAGCCCTTAGGTTTGGTTAATGCAAAGGTGGGTTTGAAAAAATCTGAGAACGAAAATAATGTTTGCCATAAAGAAAATCGTAAAAATTTGGTCAACCCTATTGTGCCAGTTGCACAATTTGAGGCGTTTAAAGTTTATGAAGATAGTAATTATGAGGAGCGAATGGCACGTATTGAGGAGAAGCTCAAAAACAAAGTCAAACACACTTCCATACAAGTATATAAAGGCACTGCAGAGGATAGGTTTTATACCAAAACTGAGGTTGCTGAATTGGAAAGGAAAAAAAGAGCTGAAGATGAGGCCAATGGTGTTTTCCAACAAAAGCGAGCGGACAGTCCTATGCCCAGTCCAATGAGTATTGAGAAATCCTTGACGATTCTTTGCAGTTAGCCGAACACGTTCTAAAGTCTTCAAAGAGTGCGAGGGATATCTTTTTTGAAATGGAAGAATATCGTGAAGATATCTACAGATATCTGCGGGAACATGAGGTCTGTTTTACACATTTGATATTATAATATTAAAGTATCTATTCTATATATTACTATTAAAGATATCTAGTACTTTATATAACTAGCTAATTTATAAATTCAGGAATAATTTCGAAACTCTACGAAGATCATCAGCTTACATCCAAATATCCTTGAGCAGCGTAATGAAATTTAAAGAAGATTCTAAACACAAATTCCTGATAGTGACTTGTTTTTATGCGTGATACCTATACAGGGTGTCCATTATTAAGGAGCCACAGCAAAACTACAGATTCATTGGATAAAAATATTACAGTTTAATTAAACTTACTTTATTCCAAAAGTTATTGGTAACTAAGATACAGGATGTCAGTTATATTTTTGATTTCCATAAAAGGCTTCTTTAAAAAACAATATTTTTTCACAAACTTTCGTGATTGGGGGTTGTTTAAGGAGAGGAATTTGAATTTGCCATTTGTCGATCAGTGAAGTAAAATGTAGAGAACGCTCTCTGCAGCATACTGAATGAATAAAAAATCGTGTAAGTTTTTTGTGCTTTAGAATATTTGTTTTTATTGAGAATATCTATTACCCATCGTTTATTGACAGAAAAGGTATACCCTTTAAATGTCGCTCTGAATGACCATTTTAGAGATAGTTGCGTTTAAAGTGTCTAGTGCAATAACAAAGATCTTCAAAATAACAATGAAAAATGTTCCGTAAATCACATTAAAAGATTATAGTCAAAATTAATGTTTGGACAGCAATTGAAAATTTAGACTACGTTACTTATCTATATCCTATACACCACTGCCAAAAGTAAATTAATTGGTTTTTCTACAGTTAGGTGTCCCTTATGACAATAAAACCTCTTGCCAGATTTGGTAAAGTAAAAATTAGTAGTAATAAAAATATCAATATTTTTTTCAGTTTTTAACTTTAACACACTATATCGGAAATGAAAAACATTTTACTTAAGCATGTTTGTGTCAATCGTCTTATTTTGAGTAAGAGAATCATCAGCTGCATGTCACTATCATGTCCTATAGTTATTAGGATATGAATTGTAAATCTCACAATAATGATTTAAATAGGTTGTTGCACTGAACACTTTGAACACGTATAACACTAAAATGATAATTCAGTGTCATTTAAAAGGTATACATTATCTCCCTGTAAATTATGAAAAAAATCGATACTAAAAAAACATACATATTCTGAGGCGTAAAAAAACTTACCAGTTTTTATGTTCTCAGAATGCTGCAAAGAGCACCGCCTACAATTTACATCGATATTATTGACAAATTAAAATTCCTCCCCAAAAAAAAACCATTTCCCAAATTTTGTGAAAAATGTTTTTGTTACTGTATCCAATAACTTTAAGACTAAGGTAATTTGGTTAAATTGTAATAATTTCACCCAAAGAGTCTATAGTTTTGCTGTGGCCCCTTAATAATGGGACACCCTGTATATTTTTAAAGGTGATAAAATATTGCTCCGAATATTAACATAAAGAAAAATTGTCTGCAAATGCAAGAGTAATATAGGAGAACAAAATTCAGGAAACTTAATATTTAATTTATATAAAATATTGATAATACCAACAGTTATTAATTTCTTTTCAAAATCAAATCATTAATTTGGTTTCGAAAAGCAAAATCAGTATTATTTGTTACTAACACAATTTTTCAATGTCAAAAATGAAATGCTTTTGAATCATTTAAACTGTGCATATGAAAGAAATAACTGTATTCTCACTTTAAGTCAAATTGTAAAATATCTGAATTGCGTTTTGTTAAAAGAGAATTAACATTAGTCAGAGAAAACTTTCGGAAACTTTTTGTCGGTTAATGCTCAAGACCTTGTTCTTAATTATAACCACACAACTGTACAAGGATGTGAAACTTCTTTTCTACTTCTTTGCATATATATACATTTATATTAAATCTGTTTTTAATTTTTTTGTGATTGACTTGAAATTAATGAAATGTTCTTTACAACATTTATAATCATTTTTAATAATTCCCCCTAAATATAATCGTACTCTAAAATATAATCGTAGTGTAATAACAGAAAGTTGTAATTGTGTATCATGAACCCAAACAGTGTTGATTTACCACTTAAAAGATTAAGTTTTCAACTATTTTTCCAGTTACGTCATCGTCCAAAGCCAGGTTATATGAAAAAGCAGCCAGATGTAACTTCAAATATGAGAACGATTTTAGTAGACTGGCTTGTAGAAGTCGCGGAAGAATACGAATTACATACAGAGACACTCTACCTTGCTGTTAATTTCATCGACCGCTTTCTCAGCTATATGTCTGTGGTTCGGGCAAAGTTGCAATTGGTCGGAACTGCTGCAATGTTTTTAGCCTCGTAAGTGTCTCCAATAACAGTGTGTAACAAAATTTTGGTCATGTGTTGCCCGTGGGGTGGGACCTGTTGTCCTCAGTTGAGTAGGTCATAACAACTCCAAAAAGTCCATAGAGCTCAAAATATGAGATTGATGTCAGGAAAACCTTTTTCCATTTTTTTTGGGTGGTTTTGTTGAATTGTTAAATTTTTGTAGAAAAATTCTGCTTTTCTCAAACATTTTTAGTGTTTGATCAGAAGTAGTGGAACTACATAGGAACATACACGGTGGAGACTTTAACTGGAATATATTCGCTAGCGGGGTGGTGAATGATTTTTCAAAAAATTCCCGAGACACGTCAACTTTTAAATGTATTGACCTACATTTTGCAAGTAATGTGAAAAATATAGCCCTTCAGGGGTGGCTGAAACCACCCTCGACATGATTTTTTTCAAATGCAACCCTATGGCTTGTGACCCTTCATTGTAAAGCTGGTGGAAAGGAATCCAACGCACTGATCAAATTTTAATTTTTAGTATGTTTGTAGGGTTGCATACAATTAAAACGTAATTTTATAGTTTAATTTATTTTTAACGCAACAATTTCGTACTCAAAATGTGTGTTGTTTAGTTTTGGAATGTAAACCTTACTTTTCATATGTCCCCACAAAAAATTCCAAGCAATTTTTTTGCCACAACTGATATTTGTTATTTTTTGCTAGTGTTTTTACACGGCCGCAAAGAGTAATTTAGTTTGTATGCTGTATTCAGAGTTTGAAACGAAGTGTTATTTCAAATTGGTGAAAATGTCTTATTTAACTGAATCACTAAAAATCGAAATTTTGATGATGATTGGATATGGTGATAGGGCGCGAACTCAATGCGAAGTTGTTCGCTTGTTTCGAGAAACGCATCCTGACTTGCCACCACTAAATCAAGGTACCATTCATAAAATTGAGACACAATATCGAGAGATGGGTCATGTCAGGAAAGTACCGAGTAAGAGGTAGGCTGTTGTTGATGACGACACGAAGTTGAATTTGTTGTTTGCTCTAGAAGAAAATCCAATCACTCCAGCCCGTCAACTGGAGTTGACGGGCTGGCAGTTTTAAAAAATACTTAAATATGAGAAAAAACGCCCATATAAAATGCAAGCTGTTCAAGAGCTACTTGAAGATGATCCAGATCGACGAGTGGAATTTTGCGATTTATTGATGACTTGTATTGATCAAAACCAGTTATCTTTAGAGTGGATAGTTTTCTCTGACGAGGCTACTTTTACATTAAATGGGCACGTAAATCGCCAAAATTGTCGTTACTGGGCTGAAGAGAACCCCCATTGGATGAGGGAACTTCATACTCAGCGCCCACAGAAAACTAATGTGTGGGCCGGAATAATACAAGATAGAATTGTAGGACAATTTTTCTTTGATGACACTCTTAATGGAGCAAGATACTTGCGTTTACTCCAGCACGAACTAATGCCAGTGCTATGTCATTTATTTCCAAACCCCTTAAACCCTAACATGACCGACGAGAGGTTATGGTTTCAGCAAGATGGGGCCCCACCACACCATGCTGCCATTGTTCGTCAGTATCTGGACAGAATTTTTCCCGGTAGGTGGATTGGGAGGCGAGGTAATATTGAGTGGCCAGCAAGATCTCCAGATCTTACACCACTGGATTTCTTTTTGTGGGGACATCTTAAAAGTAGGGTTTACATTCAGAAACCCAACAACATAGCAGATCTGCAGGAAAGGATAAGAGAGGAAATCGGAAAAATAACACCGCAAATGTTGCATAATGTAAGGGACGAAACCTACCACAGACTGGGATGTTGCCAACAAGTGAATGGTACACATTTTGAACAATTGTTACGTTGAAAATAAATTTGATTTTTAAATTGTTTTAATTGTATGCAACCCTACAAACATACTAAAAATTAAAATTTGATCAGTGCGTTGTATTCCTCTTTCCACCAGCTTCACAATGAGGGGTCACAAGCCATAGGGTTGCATTTGAAAAAATCATGTCGAGGGTGGTTTCAGCCACCCCTGAAGGGCTATATTTTTCACATTACTCGCAAAATGTAGGTAAATACATTTAAAAATTGACGTGTCTCGGGAATTTTTTGAAAAATCATTCACCACCCCGCTAGCGAATATATTCCAGTTAAAGTCTCCACCGTGTATATTTTAGCCAAAATATAAAATATTCCTCTTTGATAGGCAGGCTCTCGAAAAAAATTGTACTAGAGAAAAACTTCTAAAAAAAAGTTGAACTATACATTTTTGCTTCAAATATCTAAGCTGCTGTACTTGTTCAGTCCAAAAAAAATATGTTTTTTTTTGTTTTGTTTTTTTTTTCTATGTTAAAAGCTGCAAATTATCAATATAATGGCAAGGATTACTTTTTTATTAAAAAAAACTCGAGGAGTATTTCTGGTCGGCGTAAGGTGAAGAAGTGAAAGTAGTGTTCAACGAAGTTTTGAAATTCGCTTCTTTACCATGGGTCAGTTGTTAAGGTAGTGTCCGTCTGTCATTGGGGAACTTCGGCCCCAATCTGCGTGATACTATCTGGATCCGAGCAAAAGTCGATGACGACTCAAACTTTTGAGTCGGCCTGTCAAACAGCTATTTTTTTTTAAGTTAAAATATACGTTTCTGCGTAGTTTCCACCACATCTGATTAAAAACTAAGAATGTTTGCCATAAATTGACAAACACGGGTCCCGCAAAAATACATTGTACTGTAAAAATATTCATATGGCACATTTTAGGGTTCCGATTGGTTCCAACTACCACCCTTAATTTGCAGATCGACATAAATTTTCCAGATTTGGTTTCAAGGGTTTTTTTTATTTCGCCAAAAAGCGCAAAAAAAAATTGAAAACGTTCTCCTGGCTGCAAACATATTTTGCGATTATTGTAAACAAACTTTTTTGGGGTTATGACCTACTGAACTGGGGATAGTAGGTCCTACCTCAAGGACACATGATCATATGACCAACATTTTGTTGCACAGTAATCAGTAAGGTTGGCAGAAATGGAACGTGTCACATAGGCGTATGTGTCATAAGTAAAGCCGGCAGATCCGGGAGGAGGGCCATAACCATACGCGTCATACTACTTACTACTTGTATGTGCAAAAACAAAATTCATGAAAACAATAAACTGTTGCAATTTATAAAGAGATGTGTTAAACTTACCCTGTTGTTTACATTGAGATATGGCCCGTTGAGATGGCCGCCGCCCGGATGTGCAGGCTTTAGTCATAAGTATTATACATGAAAATAACTATACTATCCTTTCGCATGTTTGTCATATTTTATTATGAAATTATATTAGACTACTCAACGTATTGCGTATAATGGAGGTTGTACACCAGCTCCCGCTGTCAGAGGATTCCTGTAGTCAAATTAAATTGACGCAACCCCCATCACACACTACATGAGTTGCCTATGTGTTACATTGCCATATCCAACATTACTAATCAGTAAATTTTGGAGCATGTAAGTTAGAAATTAGCATGTACACTTACATATAATTTTTTTTTTTTTTTAGAAAATATGAAGAGATTTACCCTCCAGAAATTAAAGAATTTGTATATATAACTGATGATACTTATAATAAGAGACAGGTCATTCGTATGGAACACCTGATTTTAAAAGTTTTGGGATTTGATTTGTCTGTTCCAACACCGTTAACTTTTATTACAGCAATATGTATCACTAATAAGCTGAGTGATAAAATAATGTACCTTGCCATGGTAAGAAATATGTTAGACGAACGTCATTTGCGTTCTATTCGGGCTAGAGGCCAGCAGTTTTTAATTTTGGGTAGCCTCTAGAGTTGGTTTTAATGTGCCGAAGTCACTACCCTGTGGCTTAAAGGGTTTGCCGTGCACACCCCAAAAAATAACCCCATGTCGAAATATGAATTCACAAGATTCTGGCCGCAATTTAGAGACCTGTGGGAAGGGCTGAGAAGGACACTAAGGGAAAAAAATCCTATCCTGACACACATTTAGACCTCCCCAACAAGTCCTGAGTTTCCCAACAACAGTTTCCTTTCAACAAGCTGTCCCATCCCTTCAACCCTTTTTCAGCTCCTGTGAAGCACTCGTTTGTAATTATGTTAGATTTTGCATGGTCGGATATCTGTTGGGCGATTCCATTGATCCCAATGCTGCTTAGGGCTGGTTCTACAATGTAGGTATAAAGCTCGGGATAGTTATTCTCAGAACATCTTATACCGCCATTTATACTGGGTATAAATAATGAGGGCGTTCTACAATACTTGTACAACAACGGAATAGTTATTTCGAGGATACGGGAATTATAGGTCTAGCGCTCATATTTTAGTTCATTTCCAAGCGGGAAACTTGAAACTTTACATTTATGCACCATTTCAGGGTAATTTGTAGATCAGTAAACTTATTCTGATTTATTTCCGATTTCCGGCATTATCAAGTGGTTAGTGAAGAGTAGTATATGTAGAATACATCTTAACATGGAAACAATTGAGAAAAAGACATATTAATTTTTTTCGCAATGACATAGAATTATTAGTCTTTTTGGTGGTTGAATACAAAGTTGTAGGTGGGTACGTTTTATTTTGATTTTATCGCAGATAAATAATAGTCAGTCAAGATTGATTTATGAAATGTTAAATAAAATATAATTTTACAGAATGTATGTAAATGGACTCAGTAACAAGTACCGTAAAAGATGCAGAATGGAAAAAAATGTATGCTACTTGTGGTACGAGAATTTACAAAATGTTACTTAGCACATGGGATTCTCCGAAGAAAATGTCAAAAAAAAGATTATGCCCAAAAGAAACAATGTTTATACCATACTGGTGGGGGCCCTACGGTGGATATAAAACTCAATTACTTGAATAACAATGCAGCATGCTGAAGCTGCGCTTACTCCTATAAAGTTCTCAGCAGTAATTAACATGCAACCTGTGGAATAAAAGCGCAGGGTCATTAATAGCACAGCATAACTTTATGCTGTGGTAATAGTTTTGATGCTGGAGATATTGCATTGTTTTGATCCGTTTCAGATTTAATTTGATGCTCAATTATATTTAATAACAGCGTACAAGTGTTCTTTTGTAACCGAAAACTCCAGTTCATCGTATTCTTCAAAATAATTGGGACAAAAAAATGCCAGAAGTTTATTTCAAAAATAACAAACTTTCATAGACATATTAGAATACTTTTGCATGCTAATGTAAAGTCAAATCTTCAATCTGAGTCAAAAACGTTAAATTTAACGGATCCATCTCAATAAACAAACAGAAAATCAGAGAAAATTACACAACTCCTTAACGAGTATAGCTTATATTTACATTTACATAAAATAGTTGGTAACCAATAAAAAGTGAAAATAACGTTATTCCAAGTTTATCCGGCCGAATTCGTAGGTATAAGATATCCAGCACTTTATGCTGAGAATAAGGTTATTCCGTGATTGTAGAACACACGTGTTTAGAATTATACCACGGATAGCTTATTCCAGATTCCAGGTATATACTTGGTTTGTAGAACCGGCCCTTAATAAACTTGTGTAAGGTGCAACTACTAGCTTTCTTCCTTTGACAACTCGAGCACCCTTCCAGGCCACCGGGGGTGGGTGGGGATTAGTGTAGGGGTGGTCTAGAGTGGTGTTTAAGTTGTGAGAGTGAAAGTGAGCTGTGGCATTCCACACCAATTTATTTGGCAGCATTAGGATGAAAGGAATTACAAGTGCCCTTATCTACTCATCTTATAGATCTTTGAATTGCCGTCCAATCTTGTGAATTTATAGTGCTGGTTTTTGGAGTGTGGACAGCGCACCCTTTAGGCCACGGAGGAGCGACTTACAGGGCATTAAAATCAACCCCATAGCCTACTGAAATTTATAAACTGCTTTAAAAAGTCTCTAGCTTGAACAGAATGCAAATCGCATTCATCTAAAAAGTATTACGCGAATTTTGACAAGCACTTTTTTATGTTGATTTTTTTTTCCAGTACCTTAGCGAATTAGCCTTACTGAATGGAGATGTTTACCTGGAATTCTTGCCATCGGTTATTGCGAATTCTTCCATTGCCATTGCTCGGCATACGTTAGGTGAGGAACCTTGGAGTACAGAATTAACGGAAGCTACCGGATATGAACTAACACAACTCAGATCAGGTATTGAATTTCTAAACCATATGTTCAAGATTGCCCCTACATATCCCCAACATGCCATTCAAGACAAATATAAAAGCCAGAAGTATATGCATGTTTCACAGATTAAACCTAACGAGCATCCCATTTCATTTATTTAATTTATACACAATAATAATTGTTTAAGACTGTAACATGGTACCTTTTTATGTGCCTTGATTTAATTTTAAATTTTTATTTTTATAATATATTGTCAACTCCATTGCATGTATTTTAACAACTTATTTTATTTACAACCATAAATAAACTGTTTTTTATTTAAATTTATGCCGGGTCTTACTTTATTTTTTAAACAAGCTGACGAATTTTTAAAACACGTGATACAATTTTTGTACAGTTTATGATTATTTATTTCTAGAATTAATGATTAATGTTAGGATTAAGGTATGATAAATTTTAATTGTTATTTTGCCATATAATTAGATTTTACGCTTATCCATAGTTTTTTCTTACTTTTGATACCAAAATGTAATTAAATAAAAAGTATGTGATTAGTTATTACTTTGATTTACACTCCCATTTCAATAACCAATGTATATAGCTAAAAATACAAATATTTAACACTCTTATTTTATGTTGTGGCAAGTTAATGGTGTATATACAGATCTAGAAAATAAGATTTTTTTATTCGTAAGAATATGTTTATATTAAGCAACGATAAGAAAAAAACTGATATTCCAGAGTACTTAAGTGGCATATATATGGGTTTGCCGTTTTTAATGAAAATATCGTGGATTTATCGTAAAAACCTTTTAAGCCACTGACATCTAAGCATGCATGCGATGAGCAGCCATACATATGTATATGTATGCCGATGTGACGGTGTTTTCATAGCCTCGTGCCGCTTCGCACAACATGACATATTTCATGTCGTCATGCCTACTCCATGACTAGTGTGAAGTTTTAGTTTTA
The DNA here is from genome assembly GCA_029963805.1 of Aromia moschata. Classification (NCBI taxonomy): domain Eukaryota; kingdom Metazoa; phylum Arthropoda; class Insecta; order Coleoptera; family Cerambycidae; genus Aromia; species Aromia moschata. The sequence goes on from JAPWTK010000109.1 coordinate 798,384, forward strand.
GTTTTTTTTTAATCTCTGGTATTTGGTTCTAAAACCATATCTACTAATAAAACTATTAGTAGATATGCCACTGAGTGCCATTCTACTTTATATGATTGTGTCCCCCATCTTCAATTTCTAATTTTTTTATTGTTTCAACTACTACCACATACGCAGAACTGACCAGAAGCAACTTGTACATTGTCACACGAATGGCTGGATATTATTGCTTGTTCGGAAGAATAGTGACACATCTCGAAAATTAGAACTTGTCAAGAAAATCAATTGAAAGTCATTATAATCTTTCACTGAGTGATAGAGTGCTTTTTTTTTAAATTATATTATACATTATATAATATATAATTAAAAAAATATATAATAATTATGCATAATATAATATACAATTAAAAAAAAATTCACTCTATTGCTCAGTGAAAGATTATAATGACTTTCAATTGCGTTTCTTGACAAGTTCTAATTTTCGAGATGTGTCACTATTCTTCCGGACAAGCGATATGTATTCACAGCGAATAAAAGTTTGCTGTGTATCGTCTGCCCTCGCATGGCTTGAGCACACACCCATATGTGTAGTGTCTCACATGCATGCCTAGATGTGTAAGTGGCTTTAGATCTATGTTGGACGAAAGTGGAGCTTTTAATCCACAAAGGTAAGTAGAATTCACTGCATAGACCTCGTAAGTTCAATAAATCAAGAAGTGCATAAACCCATGATAAAATAAAATAAAACTAAATTGCAGGTAGCAAATTTGTGTCTATACTTGAACCATTAAGTCTGAAGAGTTCAATGACCAGCAGTTGTAACGATATTGATCTTGAACAAGGGCGCCCATATTTTTATTTCAGAAGTTAAACAACGGACTCTCAATGACAATGAAAAAGCGCGCGCGAAATCCCAAACCATTGCACCGCACAGGTATACAGATGTGACCCTGAATTATCTGAAAAAAGAAAGGGAACAAAAAAGACAGCCTACAATGTTGTGTCCTGTGTTGGCTGACACCATTGCCACTATTTGTAAATTAGGTAAATCGTCTCTGGCATCTAACACAGTCATTGCACTTTATTCATCCAGTGTCAAGAGCTTACCATGTGTCTTACACACATTGATTCATAATATAAAGTGCTGTCCAAAAAAAGGCATCAAATCTGGCTATGAACAAGAGAGATGGAAATAATGGTTATGTCGAAACTCAAAGGGAAACTTTATTGCTGTCAAACTTTTGACAAGTGTCTCACAACTGTAAAATAAATAATGGCTGTCATATAAAGTAACAGCCTTGACAATTAAATGAACTTATAAATTTAAGATAGAATAGAAATAGGTCTTTTTTTGCTCGGCCAACTTTGATGACTTTTTTTTGGATGGCACATTATAAGCAATTCTAAACTCCTTTTTTTTAATTAGAACAACTATAAATAACATATAAATTTAAGTACTACCAAATTATTCGAAAAGGTATAGACATATAATAATTAATTTTTTTTATTTATTATTTATTTAATATGGCAATAACGCCCTATAAATTTTGTTGTGGTTTAGAGGTCGTTGTACTCTTCACACATTGTTTAGATTTTAGCAAATATCACAATCCTTATAATTAAGATTAGTAGTGAAAAATAAATTTATATATTTTTATCAGAAATATTCCTATAACCTTCTTACACAATCATAAGTTACATAAATTTCTACATGTATCTATATGTTTCGACCAGTGGCGGTCCGTGGAATTTGACATCCTCGTATTTTCTTAAGGAGGCATGGGACTCACACCATAATTTAGGGGTGGTTACTAGACTAAGTAGAAGGCTATAATGGCAAAAAATCTTCAGGGAAAACTTGTGAAATTATTTTTCCAAAAATGGCTACCTCCGGACAGATCTTGGAAACAGATTGCAAAATATTTTCGAAATATTTTTTTTCATAATCACCGAGTGAATATATTTTTTTATACTTATGATTTTCTAGAAATTTTGAGATCTGTAAAAGATGGAAATTGAATTTTTGTTTCATCACATTTCGTCTATGAGATTTTACAATAGTTGTATCTTTAAGGAAAATAAGAATTTAGCAAAAATCACAAGTATAAAAAAAATGTATTTACTCGATGATTATAAAAAAAAAATATTTTGCTGTTTAATAATAAGCCGTTTCCAAGATCTGCCTGGAGGCAGCAATATTTGGAAAAAAAAATTCACTAGTTTTCCCTGAAGATTTTTTGCCATTACAGCCTTCTACTTAGGTCTAGTAACCACCCCTAAAATATGGTGTAGGTTCCATGCTTCCTTACAGAAATACCAACAAATCAAATTCCACCGGCCGCCACTGGTTTACATGTTATAATTTTCAGTCATTCACATGTATTCTGGTGGGATTGTTTTTGATTTACCGTAAATTCTTTATAAATTTTATCATTTGTTTGCAATTTAAAACTTTTAAATTGCAAACAAATTACAGACAAACTAAATCATTTGTCTGCAAACTTTAAAAACTTTCCTCTTCTTTAGAAACAATAACAAAATCATTTTCAATATTTTCATCAAAATCACTTTCATTATTTTCATCTATGTTTAAATCACTTTTATTATCCTCAATGTATTCAATTTCTTTTATAACCTTATGTAATACGCTCTCAGTGTTACCTCTTGAGGCATCGAAAACTTCTAAAAAGATCCCCAAAATTTCCTTTTCTTCCTTTAATTTCCTCTTAGCTTCCATTACTAGTTCTATAGTAGGGTGTTCACTACTCCAGTCTTTAATTAAAAAAGCAATGTCAACTAAAGTAAATGCTACTGACACTACACTAGATATCCTGCCGATGGTTTTGAAAACGGCAGCACCCGTGTGCCCCGTTAACCCGAAAAAATTATAAATAAACTGGTAACTTTTTTCTGATATGTGCATCGTTTTGCCTATTATTGGAAGTGTTTCGAGGGCTGCACCTTCAATGTGATGTAGTTTTACGACTGTGCTTAATGTGTTCATCAGTCTCATATTTGGTTCGTTGGTTAAATCAATGCACCCAGTAGCAATACCTACAAATGCAAATGATATAATAAAATATTGTGACATTTGTGAAGTTAGTGGCATTAGTGACAGCCGACAGTTATTAATAGATTCCGGAAATGTGTGCCATAATGAAGGGTCAGCACTATACAACTCTATGATAATTAAAGTATAAACTGTATTTTTTAAGCGCCTTGTAAATTATATACGCGTGTATTTCTTTCCAGTGCATACGTACGCCACTGACCGCGCCTGGTAACGCGATCGGATAGTTAAACGTAGTTAACTCTGCATTATGGCAAACTTTCAGGACCCGTTATTAAATTTTATAGTTTACATATTAAGTCTATTTAGTTTATACACTACTTAGCTAGTAAAAAACTGTATGGAATGACAGATGGACATTTTAGAACAGACAGATGAATAATATTCATCTGTCAAGCATGTAAAAACTGTAAATAACAGTGTTATCGCCAAATTAAAGTCAGTTATGATTTGAATGTTAGAGAGTTGAAATCGCAGAGTTGTGAAGCATTAATAAAAGTGTTTGAAGTTGAGAAGTGAATTATTTAAGGCGAAATACATAACAATATAATATATTTGTAGCACATTTTTCTTACCTTTTACTGCTACCAAAATTGCACTGTCCTTGTCCACTCCACTTTCAGTTAATTTCTCGATAACCATCTCAAAATTGTTCAATTGTTTCTTAAGGTTCTCGTCAAAGTCTTCTCTGCTTTTTAAAATAGTTTCAATATCACTCATAATCATACTGGACGTTTTGTAATCTACATAATCTGTTATCACGTTAGATAAACTTCCAGTAAGAGACATCACTGCTCCACCGGCGCCCATGGCTAACGTGCTACCAGCTGTGAAAGGGGAGAATAACACAGAACCTATAACAATCACAACCCCTGTGCTGCTTACAGTTGTGGCTGCAGTTTTTGCAATGTTACAATAGTGGTGGTGACTTTCTATAGTGTCGAGTAGACCATCTAGTTTTTCAATTACTTTATCTAACTTTTCAATGTACTGTTTTAATAGTATTTCAAAGTCAGAGTATTTTGAATTACTTTCTGTTTCCATTTTTAATAAGGCACTTCACGTTTA